>CAEFZX010031593.1:0-32922 GCA_903066825.1 Alfaro cultratus
TTGTTTAGTACATATTTCCACATGTGTTAATTCATAGTTTGATGCCTTCAGTGTGAATCTACAATGTCAATAGTCATGAAAGTAAAGGAAACTCATTGAATGAGAAGGTGTGTCCAAACTTTTGGTCTGTACTGTATGATTTCTAGAGGCTTACTCTAGCATGCTGCAGTCCTTTCTATGGTATTTGCTTGAACTGTCAGATCTAGAGATTTTGGCATTTCTCTTTCATTTGTTTTCTCTATCTGTATACTTTTTTTCATACAGTGGGATGGCTGATTTATTTTCTGAGACCCTTTTGAGTCCCTTTCTATATTTTATTAGCTAAAAGCTCTCAGATATCTCTGTCGATCTCACCATGGTGTTCACTCTCACTCAGCTGTCAGTAGCACATCAGACTAAAGCTGCTTCTCGCCTGTGAAGTCCCAGTCTAACCAGTTAATGTCTGGTTTGGGTTTTATCCCAGTTTGTAGTAGCTCCATTACGGTTTGCTCCATTACGGTTTGCTCTTCACCGTTGTGGGTGTGAACATGGGTGGGCCCTGATCGCAGCTGTGGTCAACTCTCTGATGATGTTGCTGGCCCAAACATAATGAAAACTGTTCAGATTTATTTATTTATTATTTTAGCACTTTTTTTTTTCTTTTTTTTTAGATGTGCAACCTTTTGGATTTAGTTAATACAAAAGACGTAAAGCAATATCCACGCATGAACTTTATTGGGGAAAAAAAAAGAAAAATGCCAAACTAATACAATGGAGTCCCTGAGTTTCACACCGATCGGCACAAAACTGTAACTCGCTCCGACAGAACGCTTCCCAGAGCTGCGCAGTTCCTCACTTGTTCATCGTTTGCCTGTTCCTCAGATGAAGGTGCTTTTAAATCACAATCATTCTGCTCCGAAAGGTTGATGCACGCTCCTTGTGCTGCTCAAGATTAAACTTGTAATTACGCTCCTCCACACTGTTCTGATGGCAGACGGCATGTCCGCTGAAGGCTACGGTGAATTAAATGTCCTACTTTATTCTTAACTGAAATGTGTTTTTGTTACATTTAAGCACATTTGAAACATACAGGCTGTCATAGGTCTACTCATTTCTTTACATGACTCAAATGTACAGACTCATTCAATAAATTTGAATATTATTGAAAAGCCTTTTTATACATATTATATAGATTACTTACACCAATGGATATTTGGAAGCTTTTATTTGTGTTAATCATGATCATCTTCTACTTATACCAAATGAAAACGTGACATTTAAAATTCTAACATTACTGATCACACCAATAAAAAAAAACAAAATGCTGGCTTAATAAAAAGTATGTTTAATACATGCTTAAAGGTTATTGTTTTCATGAGGTACTTTTAATCTGACAAACGAGACTAATTGGGACATGTGTTTTGATTTATTGAATATCGCTGCATTGTTATTATTAATATACAAGCAGGATTTTTGGATATCACCTAATGAACAGGGAATCCACTAAGAGAAGCTGCATACACATCAATAAGGGATGAATTGTGGTCTTTGACCAGTAACATAGACGAGATGTTAAAGGACTTTTTTATTAAATCCAGGAAGTATTTTTATCACAAGCATAGATGGGATGTGATATTTAGGTCCTTTTTTTAATAGAGGCAAAATATGCATATCTTTCAAAAACCTCAGGAAGCTTTAAAGGCTGCAAATGAGTGTGTTTCGATTTTCCATGAATGGAATATCTGTATGGTCATGGAAAAACGCTCCATTTGTGAATGTACAAGGAAGTGTTAGAATATACAAAGCTTTTGACAGCATGTTTCCGTGGCAGCAGACTTGTTTACTGTTTATGCACTGATTATTTCCCACAAGTTCAATTTAGTTCATGTTTGTTACGCTACCATAAAAAGCACATCTTTAATTAATATATTTTGAACCTGCAGGGGGAAAAAAAGTTTTAGATTGATTGTCTTTTAAAATACACAAGGGCTTGAACCTGTTTGACCTGTTTGACTTTAAGTCCATCCCCTTAAAACAACATTTAGGCATAAGAGCAGGGCACACACAGGTAGCTGTCTGTTGCTGGTGACAGTTTGTTATCAACACAAATGCCAGCAACCTAAAAAAAGGTCCAATTATTAGTCTTTGCTGTGTTTCAACATGGTGGAGTTCAAGAAATACAAAAAGTTACACTCCGAGATGCTAGAGGAATTTTAAATGGTATGTTTGCATACAAAATATACCTAAATTAGCTAAGTACCTCCATCATTTTTGGGACAACACTGTCACTGTAAGCCTTACACAAGTTCCTACATATGAACTATTCTTACCCATGTTTTCACTAAGTCTGAGGCTGTGGGAAACGCATGTGTGTGCACTTCTAAATGTATACGAAACACCCTTTGTGCTCCCTTAGCAAAACAAACCATTGCATTATCCCCTGAAATATACAACATGCTCCAACCTATCACTTGGTTCCATTCAGTCAAAAGAGTACATCCAGCTTTTAAAAAAAAATTGGAATAGCTTCTGAACGACAATCTAACTAGCATTCTGCAAATGCCTCAACTTAAAACTGATTCATTTCAAAATACAGCCTTCATTATACGCAGGCCTACATCTTCATTTTCTGGCTCAAAGCATGTTTTAAATCAGTGCTGGCAAAGGCAAGTTGGAAATATTACTCAAATTATACAGTTAAACACTTCTGAAATGTCCAGTATATCATATTATGAAAGTACTCTCAAATCGTTTCCTCATCACACACCTGAAGAACGTGTTTACTTAGGTTTGTGGTTTGGAAATATGTCTCAGTTGTCATGGCTCCAAGCCGGCATAATTTACTTACTGTTTGTCTCTTGTTAGCTAGAGTCTAAAAGAAATTTAATGTCCTCGGCGGCTCAAGCCTGATGTACAGGGAGGAAAGTTAGAAAAGTAGGATGGAATAATCCATGTCATGAGTTTTAAAAAAAAAAAATATTTATAAAGCCTCTTATGCCTTGTATTACTTCATTTTGATGTTTCAGTTGGAACCTCTGAATGGAGAGTCAAGTATGGCATTCAGTGTGGGTGATTATTCCTTTTTCTCAAGTACCACTTATTGAAGTTTCTTTGGAGTTGAAGTGAATACAGCTGAGAACCTGAGGAAAGGCAGTCCGAAGACTGAAGTTATTATATGAGCAGGTTCTGCCACCAAAGACTCACTGTTCAGGAATGTCACGGATAACTCTTGAGAACTGGGTAATGTGCTCTCCAAATTCTACGAGTTTTGCCTGCCTATAAATTGCTTTCTGAATGGGAAAACAGATCCGACTGTAGAAGTGAAAGCCTCATCAGCATCAAGAAGCTTCGCTGTCACTTCTCACATCCAGAGAAATGTTCTAGACATGAAATGGCCATCAATTATGAAAAGAGTCTGATTAATTTTATGAAAATGAATATTTTTGTATTGATTGAGAGCAGTATGATTCATGTTTGTATAATACAAATGAAAGAAGATAGATGGTTGTTTTTGTAAATACTCCTTTTAAATAGTTTTATTGTCTTTTGAGAGCTGCCTTTCACATTTCCTATCAAGCACATTTTGTTGGTTGAACAAAAATAATTTTGAATCTTAACTTGCCAGAAGTCTGAATAATTTTATTCATAACTGTAAGATTTACTGGCACAAAAGGTTTTCCATATTGAAATGATGCAGAGGCATCAGATTCTTAAATATAGGCTGTTTTTTTTCAATGTGAAGATTGTATTAAATATTGGTTGTTTATTTTGAAAGCTCTTGGTAAATTTGATGGAAAGAAAAAGTGAAAAGAGCCAAGTATTGCAGGCATTGCTTATTCAGTTAAAAAAATTAAATAATTTTAGATTGTTCCAACAAATGATGCTCCATATGCAAAGGTTGGTGAATTCAAATGAACTCTTTGAATAAGACCTGTCCTTATTGTTGTAGGGGATTGTGCAGCTCTGCTTTTACACTGAGGGTGAGAGGAGACATGAAGAGTGCACATACTCAGAGCCAGCACTCTGAGATAAAAGCTAAATACTCTTGTGTTCATTACCTGAAAATAATGGGATGTAGTTATTTTCAAGGAAGCATGAGATTTTCTATTTTTGTTCTGTTATGGGCTACTTTTGATCATTTTCCAACCTGATTAAATCAAACTTTAGATCGACTTTTTATCTTCAGGAAAAAATGATGAATTAACTCACTGTCTTTTAGAATCAAACATCCAGATCACTTATTGATTTGGAAACCCCATCCTGAATGTGATTCCTTCCTGGTAGTTAGTTGTTTTTCTGGTCCTGAGGATTATCTTTTTCTCATGAGAGCCAGGAGTTCAGTAGGAGGAAATATTTGGTTGCATCTCTTTGTTACTTCTGTATCTGCTATGTACGTGACGGATAAAATGTCATATTTAGATTTTGAAGAGGAAAACCACTACCTTTAGCAAAAAGAGGTACAAACTACTTCCATATGCACGACTTTATAAGCGCTTTGCGTATCACATAATTAGTGCTATTTGTGTAGTGAATAAAGTGCAGAGATGGAGCAGCTGAGTGAAGTGCCATCCTTCAACTGGTTCCTTGTTGCAACTAATTGCTGTGTTATTGTGTCAAGCTATGTTTGGTATTGTACATTAAACTAAAGAGCAAATTGTGTCTCTCTAAAATTGGTTCTTGGCAACATTTTCTGTTGATTTAGAAACCGTCCTGGTGTCTGGATGAATAATTCCACATCGTATAGAAGTTTAACAAACACAAAACAAAACACTCCTGTAAATAGTCAACTTAGACAATAATGACAGAAAAACTGAAAGTGAGAAGAAAAGTATTTAAATGTCCCCCAAAAGCCAGTAAATATTGCATAGCGTCTCTTCTCTACCCTTATTTTTTTATAAATAGATAACTGTATATGTTAGATTTTGTTGTATTGAACAAAATGTACATTTGTTGAAAATAAAAGGAGTCCAACATCACCGATCAAATCAATCAGACAAAATCTCAAAGATAGTTTAACAGTCCCTTTGGAGTTATGGTGTTGCAGTCGCAACTAGTAATGCAAATTCAGTCATTATTCGCATATTTTGTGTGATCTTCCAATTTTCACCAATCATCCTAACATTTACTGCATTTCATTCTTTTATATTTTGACCAAGCTCCTTAGCCTCTCTTCTAATTTAACTTCCTGTTTCCCAGCGCATCTTCAAAAGTATGCATGATGCTAAACAGTAATATTTGTCTTGTATTTTTTATTTATTCATTTATTTTACAAAAAAAACATTCTGAGACGTAGTGATGGTGGGTACGTGTGGTCCCCTGCACTTCCTGTATCTGTCCTCTCTGTCTCCTGCACTTTTTTCAGCCGCTACAGCTGTTTAATCAGTGAAGAGCCTGAGCTGCAGTCATCTCCGTCATGACCAGCAGACAGCCAGGGCGAAAAGGCAAAAAAAAAAAAAACTGCTAACTTTCCAAAAACCTCAAGTTGAGTAATGCAGATCATGATAATGACGATTAGTTAATCCATGCCAGTATGTCATAAGCTTGTTACCAAGAAAACTGATGTTGTTGTTACCTATTTTAACAAACAAGTCTACAAAGAAGAGCGTGTCAAAATTCCTCCATAATGATGTGAAAGACTTAGTACCAGTAATAGCACACATTTAATGGCCGCTGTTGGGTGGCAGAAGCATTTCTCAGGTTCAGGTGGATTTTCTCCTCATTAAAGGAAATACTAATTACAAAAACGCATTTTGTTTTTATTTTGGTTATTTTTGATGTTAGAACTTGTTTAATGATCTTAAACAATTAAGTGTGTCAGGAATCAAATCACAGAACACAGCAAAGGTATCGCAGTGTGGGGCTGCTTCTTGTGCTAGGATGTCGGGCCTTTTTACGAGTTACCAGGCCTCATGCATCGGTTTGAATACATCACAAGACTTGAAGAGTTCATGTTATACCAAAGTAGAAATGCCCTTTTAAAATATGTGGTTCAACGAGACAACCACCCCGCAAAGCGCCAGTGAACATCAGAGACAAACCAGATTAATATTTTGGTGTGAGCCGCTCAATTCCTGGGCTTTAATCTAATGGGAAACTCGTGGAGTGACGTTAAACCTGATGGTTTTTCAGCAAAGTCTTTCAGGCAGGAATACCTGGACACAGGTACCAGAACTTGTTTGTAACATATGTGGACCAGTTCTTCAAAACAGTGATTGACAAAATATTAGCTTAGCACTCTACAGGAAAGCTAAATCTTCAAGCATTATTCAGTTTATAAACTCAAATATTAAGGTTTATATAAAAAAAATCCACTCTATTTTCAACAACCCAGTATTCCTCCTTTTTTTATTTTCTGTAGACTGGTAGAGTAATTTAAATTTTGATGTAATGGCAAAATGTTATTTCTCATTTTCCTTTACCTGTATCCTCTTTTATCTTTCCCTTGTTTGTTTGCCAGTATTGTAGAGGTGCTATTGTCCTCATTTCTCTTCAAATCATCACCTTTATTCTATAGTAATTATCTAAAGGGATGCTTGGGTATTTATAGTGCAGGTTAAGCCTACACTTTACACATAAATTTAGAAATATGACTTGACCTGACCTGAAAATTGGACTGTGAGAGGAAGATGCTCAAGCTTTCAAAAACAACTTTAAATTCTGCAAACATTCTGCTTTTGTGACCAAGTTCTCTATGCTCCACCACTAAGCTTCCCATTGACATTTACTAGCTTCCGTTTAAATCTGTGCTATATGTACAGGGATTTTCATTCTATAAGGAAATGTGTTTGATCTAGATTTGAATCCGTCCACCTAAAAGCATGCTTGTTGATGTGAAACTCACCCTGAATGTTGACTTGATACTCATGGTCGTAAAGTAGACATCTTTTGGGTTGCTTTTGTGTTGTCTTTGACTTTTTGTGCCTTTTTTTTAGATCTAAACACAACCAAGCAGCTGACAGGAAAATAAGAGACGCAACAATATATTTTCTTTCCCTGCAGAATCTTTGGCTTCTACAAGGGAATCCTGCCTCCGATCCTGGCAGAGACCCCAAAGAGAGCAGTGAAGGTAGGATAAAGGATGTGTGTGTTTGTCTATGAAAAGCTGAAAAGCTTTTCACGATGTCACGCAAGGCCCAGGATCTAGTTTCATTGTGAGCCGCCGTACTACAAAACACTCAAACTGCTCTTACATAGAACACACGTGCTGATTAAACACATAACGCCCTCAACCATGTCTGCCTCTTTAGACACTCCTGTTTGCCCTCTCCGCAAACCCAATATTGACTTACAAGTATTTGCTGTAAGCCATGGCATGAACGCCATATTTTGATAGTTATAGGTGAGCAGAATTGCCCATTGGAGGTTAGACTGGGAGCGAGGGGTGCAGAGGGAGAGTGCTACTTGGCACTATGCTGCTCTGTAATGAGATGCCGGAGACAAAGTGAACTTTATAAATAAGCACTCACACTGAGAAGATGGGGTAATCGCTCACATGGCAAGCAACACTGCTGATGGTGAGAGATTACTGCACCAAAATATTGCCGCAAATTAACGCTCTTCAGCCACTTCAACTGGTATTTGGCACAAATCAGAGGAAGTGCCCTTTGCTGACGTAAGAGATTACACCGGACATTTAGAAGTACAGTTTTAAAATCTTAAAGTAGCGGCGTGTAATGGGTTGTGCCTTCCGTGGAACCTCATTGGCACTTGAAAATGTTTCAGAAACCCTAAAGGATTAGTTTGGATTTCTTTTTTCAAGCTAGGCTTTCTAAAGCTATTAAAAATAGATTAAAAATGTCATATTGCCACAAGCTTCGTGGAAAGTTTCATAAATCCTTGCAGTGGTGGAAGCTAACAGGATAATCACAATCGTCGTATCAGCCAACGTCAACAGCTAATCTGGCAAAGCAGCTTTTGGCGATTCCGCCAGGATCATTCTTTAGCAACTTCAAGACCAGGAACACACTAACCTAACGTTTTCTATGCTGCTGCAGAACTGATGCGGAATCTAAAAGGTTCCTCCGTTCTCCACAGAGCTAAAGCACACTGTTGAGTTGCAGCTGATCTGGCAGATCGAGTCGGCCAGCGGATTTAACCAGCATGAGCTCATAGAAACACAAATTTTATTCGGTTTTACCACCACTCAGAGGATTTAGTTAATTTGCACCAGCTCACAGTAATGGCACCTTTCTGTTACTGATAACAGTTTCAATTAACTTCACTACAATAAAATCTTTATTGTGCCTAAATTAATCTTTTATTTCAGCAGCATAATCTCACTCTAAAACTTAAAAAAATAATAATAATAAGGAATCATTTAACCTGACTATATTTATTCAGTGGTTGCAAAGGTTATATTTTAAGAAACAATAGTTGAATAACAGTGGAACAACTCCAGTTACCCTTGAATTGCATAATTTTTACAAACTACTTTTTCCAGTAAAATATTACATATTCTCAGATTTAGAGCATACAGGGAGCTTTGAATATTTTGCTTTGCACTATTTTTCTACATCCTGGGTCCTTGATGTTGTGTCTGACCAGCCATTTCTGTGTTGATCTGGTTGTTCTGGATCCTTACCTTGCTGAAAGACCTAATAATGACTCTTTTTTGGTTTACATGTAGCCTCCGCTAGATATTTGTTTCAAATTCCTGGCACAAGAGTTCATAACGGTATATACAAAGCTCTCTTTGGATGAGAAACATCCAACATTTGGATGAGAAACATCCAACATTTGGATGAGAAACATCCAACATTTGGATGAGAAACATCCAACATTTGGACAAGTTGTTTTTTCAAGTATTCGTCCTAAACTCACAACCTTGGTGTTCCTACATATTAACCAGTAGATGGTGTCTAACGGCTGTCATGGAAACTTGGTGCCCCAAAAGTCCACTATTTCGTGCCGTTTTCAGCATAAATGTACTCTTCTGTGTGAAGTGTCAGTCTGTGCACATGGATGGTGTTGCATGTTTTGTAACTTTCTGACACGTCGTTAATCCTGATCTTACCTCCACAGTTTTTCACCTTTGAGCAGTACAAGAAGGTGCTGAGTCTGACCCCTTTGTCTCCTGGTGTGGTGAGTGTGCCAAACAGAAGCACCTGAGTACACTGTCGCTTAAACACACAAACACGCACAGAACCAGGAAGAATAGTTCATCTGACGTCTGCTTATCTGCCAAAGTCGGTTAAAGCAAACATGTGAACGGTAAGAAAAATTTTACCAGGCAAATTATGTCATGTGGGTGCAAATGTTCTTATAAAAAGCCTTCAGTGCTACTTCAACAATAAGCTAGGCATAAGTACATTTAGAAGGGAAATTACTGTCACTCATTGTAGATTTTTTAAAATTTTATATCTATCAACGTTGTAGGTCTCTGCACAGGCTTGATCGTTTACTTTAACAAGTTTACAGTTCTACACTATCAGTGTGACAAATATAACATTGCTTTTCTTTTCAGGCATAAAGACATATCGGATGGCACTGGACAAAATAAATATTTTAACTAGGGATTAAATGATAAAAGCCCAGAGTAGCACTTTTGTTAAATGTTAAGCACATGTGAAAGCATTTTTGATGAATTACACACACTCTAAAATGTCAGGCCTATCACTGATGTATAATAAAAATATATAATAGCTTGTCTAAATATCACATAAGCCCTTCAACTTACTGTTATTTTGTAAGATTAAAACCTGTGAGGTTCGGTCTTAAGTCAGGTTTTATCTTTGCCGAATTAAAAAAAAATGTCCCAACAATTTTCAGAAATTCGTCATATGTCATCTTTATTCCGCTGGCAATTTTTGGTTAAATTTATTGGTCGACATTCTGTGAGGATGAATAACACAGGACTGCCACAAACCTCTTTGTATGTTATGTGATCGACCAACACAAAGCAGCACAAAATTTTTAAGTAGAAGGAAAAGTTCTTGGGGTTTTCGGTTTTTACAAAAATGTGACGCATTTGCGTTTAGCCCCTATTTCCTTAGGATCTCTAAATAAAATGAAAAAGTGCGTCATTTTGTCTTCAGAAGTCCCATAATTAGTACGCCGAGTCCCTCTGTGTGTAATTGAATCTAACTACGAATTAAGCTGTTTTATGAAGACCCTGGAGGTTAGAGAACATTAGTGAACAAACAGCATCATGATGACCAAGGAACCCAGCAGACAAATCAGAGGTACATTTGCGGAGAAGTTTAAAACAGGGTTTGGTTTAAGAACAATATTCCATTTCAGAAAGCACTTTTTGTTCCATCGCCTGAAAAGGAAAACAGAATGGCACGACTGGAAACCCACTAAGACATGTCTAACTCTGGAGGAGCTGCAAATACCCAAAACTCAGTGGAAAGAATTTGCTGACCTGACTGACATTTGTGGTGTGCTCCATGCCACTTCTTTACCAGATTGGAACAAAGCTATTACTCAAAGAAGTCCTGCTTGCAGAGGACACAGCAAACATGTGGAAGAATGCGATTTGTTTAGATGAGATCAACTCTTTAGCCCACGTGCAAAATACAATGTTTGACAGGAAACTAACACTGCACATCACGCTGAATATTCCAACACCCCCTTGAAACATGGTGGTGACAGTGGCAGATGTTTTTCCTGTGCAGGGACAGTGAGACTGGTCAGAGCTGACGGGAAGGTTTGCAATTTCCCAGTGAGTGGATACTTGGTTCCTGTTTTGATGGCGCCTTTGTTTGTCTTTGCCCCTGCTGGTTCTTATTGTTTTTCTGCAGATTTTGTCTTTTTTAAGCATTTTCATATTGTAATGGGGATGGTATATGTATGATTTTCTCTGACGAGTGGTTCCTATGGAGGCAACATTCTTTGCGATGCTTTGATGGGCGGAAGAGAGGAAAGAGCCGGTGTCCAGGTGAAGCTCTCTGGAAGCGTGGGGTCGTTGGGAAACGACACCATAAATCTCTGACCACTCGTTGGTTTGGCTTTCGAGCTGATGAACTTTGATATGTTCTACCTGAAACTCAGCGATGTTACTGCCACAAGTACTCATCAAAGTTTATTCCTTCTGTTGATGGATTACTTATCACTGTGCAGAGGCTTAGTACATCCAAATGGAACGTACTAAGGGATTTTAGTGACTTTTTATCAGCTGCTCTCAAGCTGATAAAAAGCACTGAAATGCTTTTTATCAGCATGTAGAAAAAATTTTACTCATGTGGACAAAAACCCATTTACAGGTATTTCTTTTGTAGTAAGACAGTCAACTTTTTCTTTTTCTAAAAGTAGACTTTATGGGGGTTTTTCATAGACAAAGTAAGAAAGATAAGTACAATATTTATCTGTCTACACAATTTCCTCTCCATCTGGGCCATTTATTTTAGATTGTTTCCTTACCTGGCTTAGCTAACCCTGTTAGCGCCATGAATGCTCTCTGGACATTTTACCAGCTTACCTGTTCAAGACTGTTTTTCAGTGTCTAGGTCCTAAATGTACTTAACATAGCAAACACTTCTTTTATTTTATTTCTGGTCAGTTTATCTGAAAAGTGCTGTCATCCACCCGCTTTAGAAAAAACAACTAACTAATTTGTGTTGGTCTGTCATATATAACCTCAATTAAATACATTACAATGCCTCTTTTTACTAATTTTGAGAAGGAATCAAAATCAGTAAATTTTTTAACTGTCTGTAAATATTTTAATTGTCTGTAAATGTTTTAACTGAGGACTCTCTTAACTAATTTATTTACAACAGTGTTAACTTTTTATGTTTTGCTGTGAATATTTTGTAAAGTCTGTGTCCTGCTGCCAGTTTTAGGCAGAATGCTCTTATAAAGAAGATTTCTAATCTGAATGCTACTCTGAAATATTTTTTGCATAAAATCTAAAACTGTCAACCTTATGAGTAAAACTGAAGATGAAACACAACCCAGAAACTACAGACAACACATTCCCAGGTATGTTTTAATCAATAATGAAAGTTAGAGGTAGTGTTATGTAATTCTCATTAAATAATTCATCCATCCATTGACTACACCCAGGGGGCTGGTGCATATCTCCAGCAATCATTAGGTGACCCTGGAAAGGTCGCCAATCCATCTCAGGCCAATAAAGAGACTCGCAGAACAACCAGCCACGCACACACTCACAGATAAGGACAATTTTGAGAGACTGATTAACCTGACAGTCATGTTTTGGGACTGTGGGTGGAAGCTCGAGTACCTGGAGAGAACCCATGCATGCGCAGGGAGAACATCCAAACTCCATGCAGAAAGACCATGGACTGATATTTAAACCTAACTGTGTCATTGACTTGACATGAAAATGACTTCTAAAAACATTTTAGAGAAACAGACTCTAGTATAAATATTTAGGGCTACAGAAAAAGCCTGGCATTCCAAAGATCCATTTATCATCCTCCTCATGGAAGCATCAGTGAGGGATTGTTTTCCTTTCAGGCATTTCCAGATCCAAAACTCAGGTAGTTTTAGATATCTATTTTGAAACATTAAAATTTGGCTTGCACTGTGGAATCTTGTTTTCGTACTGTTTTCACCTACCTGTACCTGATAAGTTTGCGATTTGACCAAAATCTCTGTCTTAAATTGACCTGCACGGTTGCTCGTTTAGAAATAGATCACACCACTGCCAGCGACTCCGCAAATAGTTTTATAATCTTTGAGCAATCGTCTTGCTGGCATATTCAGTCCCAGGTTTGGAAATGGACAGATTTGAATTCCCGGGGTGTGGTTATCACACACCCAAAAATTTAGTGGGGGGGGGGCAATTGTCAGCCATGATGGATGTTTTACCTGTATGTCCGTATCAAAACCACCTCCGCGCAGAGAACATCCTCTGCTGGCTTTATAGCCAATGGTGGGGAAATGTTTACCTACCTCATCCATCAAGCTCTTGTTCCACTTCTACTCCACCTCCTCCCTTACGATCTTCTTCCTGTAAGAGCTGCAAACCTCAAATCCCCCAGAGGCCCTCGCGTATCAAGCTCACTAATTCACATCAGATCATTAGTGCAATTTAATTACAGATTAGTGCGCTGTCTCCTTCTCCTTACCCTATTCAGCATGGCACAGCTGAATGCCTTCATTCTGATTAATGAGGACACACACAGTAATAATACAAATAAGGGATTAAAACATGGCCGCTTGGCTGTGTAAACATCGCGAGGCATGTCTGGGAGGATGGGTCCTGCGGCTCTGACAGCAGGATAAAGACGCAGGAAGAGTAATGAGCTTCAGACACGTTCTCGACATGTTCCCATTACGCCTCTCGCTGAGCATGCATTCATGCACATTTGCACACACAGACACAAAAACCCTCAAAAATACAAAGCTCAGTGCAAATATATCTGGTGGTGCAGATTCCATTTTTAATTACATGGCAGGTATATGAAGTAATAAGACCTGTAGTAGTCTTCTTCAGGACAAATTGTTTGAAACTGCAACAGTCTTGCTTCCTCTTTCCACTCACCTTCCTTTCCCCTCATAGATAACATCTAACATATTGTCAGCTAACACCCTCAGGTGTCTTGCGTGACTTCAGGAACAATTTGTCTAAGCATGACAGAGACACATTTGCATTTGGAAAAAAAAACAAAAAACACAAATTCTAGAAACACTTCACCACTGACTTTTTGGAACTCATCTTCAACGGTTTCTCTGCTCTGCTCCATCTCTACCCAGATGTTATCCTCTCACTCTCTGGGTTAAATCATGTCCATCTCCCCTCCAGGCGCTGTCTGTAGCAGGCCTCGGCTCAGGCTTGACTGAGGCCGTCATCGTCAATCCGTTCGAAGTGGTGAAAGTCAGTCTCCAGGCCAACAGAGACTCATTCACAGAGGTTGAGTGAACGAAAATGCTAATTTAACTTGTAAAATGTTGCTAAATGTTCACATTTTCCTTGTAGCTCCTTGACAAGATTCTTTTCAATTCTGTCTTTCGACAGCAACCCTCCGCTTTCGCCCAAGCACGACGTATTATCAAGTCAGATGGCTTTGGATTGAGAGGTCTGAATAAAGGGTTAACATCAACACTGGGACGCCATGGAGTTTTCAACATGATCTACTTTGGCTTCTACTTTAATGTCAAGGATGCGATCCCTGCCAACCCGGTAATATGCAAGTGAAAAATCTGCACTGTGTGGAATTTTGTCTGTGGCACATTCCTCTTGCTGTGCTTCAGTGCTGCCTAACCTTTCCTGACTCTGCCTACTTTTGGCTAACCTCAGCCTCTGTGATCCTCACATGTCCTCGCCACATTGCTGCAGGAGAATAACAAGTGTTTAACAGTATGATTAGCTTGCACGGCACGGAGGAAGCAGAAATCAGAGAGAAGCTTCCAAGATCAGCCCCACTAATACCTCGTCTGTTTGCTCTTCATAACATCCTCAAAGTTTCGGATTACACATCCGGCAGCGCCTGATGGCCCAAACAAAAGTTAATTTTGTTTAATGGAAACGTTACCATACGCCACTTCCACATGTACAATCCAGAGCATTAGATTAGAAGTCCAATGAACTAATTGGAAGCAGACAACCGTACTATTTTCGAGAGGAGGTTACAGTGGGGGGCCCGACTCTGTTGTATTTTCCAAATTTTTCCAGAGCTGCATAATGTACACTGAAGTGGTCATCCTCTGTGAATAATGATTATGTGGCTAGATGACTTAAATAACTTTCTTCTTAGGTTATGGCCGTTACTTATAGGCTTCATCCATGTGTGCGGTGCAGGAATTTTGTTTGCGAGAGACTAACGACACATGTTTTTAAAATATACAGTGACTTGTAAAAGTTTAAAACTTCTTGTGATTTTGTCAGATCATTTGCTACAACTTAAGTGTGTTTTATAGACCTACAGAGTATACTCTTAAAATAAAGGAAAGTGTAGTTTCATGTCTTTAGGGCTATCCCTAGACCAACTTTGTACATCTAGAAACTGAAATTTATCCACTTTTTTCTTTATAAAATAACTCGTGCTCAGTTGTTTCACCTAAAGAGCATCAGAGCATCAGCTGTAGCTCTGGCTGTATGTTCAGGGTCGTGTTGTGAACTTTCTTTTGCGCTGTCCCACAGGATTGATCTGGTCGTCCTCCATCCATCTCCTCTTTAGGTGGATGGAGACAGCTTACCTGTCTCAACAGAACATCAGCATTCATAGCACATGATGCTGCCAACACCCTGATTCATTGAGGGTGATTTGCATAAATATTATTTTTTTGTGACTTTTATGCAAAACAGAATTTTGCAAGAAGGTAAAAAGTTTAATTTTTTTGTCTCTTCTGGCCAGAGCACCTTCCACATGTTTGCTCTTTCTCCTTTCAACTTAGACTTTATTTATGCCAATAATCCATGAATGTCAGATCTGTGAAGTGAACGACTAATAGGGATCATTGAACTATTTGTCCTATCTGAGCTTTAGATCACTGCAACTCCTCCAGAGTTACAACGAGCCTCTTCGCTCATTCTGTGATAAATCTTCTCATTGCCCTACTGAGCTGCAGGGCAAACCTACCAAGGGAAACAGCCTTAGTAGGTTTGCACTTGTTCCTTGCTCTTTCTAATGATTGAACAGTACTCTGTGAAATGTCCAAAGCTTTTGAATTCTTTTTACTACTTCCTGTTTGTTCACTAAAGTTCTCTAACAAACCTCTGAGTCCTTCACAGAACAGCTCAATTTATGACGAGATTAAGTGGCTCTAAGTTGGATCCTTTTAACAAACAACAGATTTCTCTGTGCAATTGGTTGCACTTCTTTTTATTTACAGCTAATGGGGTTTAATATGTATTCACACCACATAGTTCTGATTTTATTTTTATTTAAAACCCTGTATTTAGTTTTATTCAACGCTAATTTCTACTGGTGAGTCAAAAATCCTTCTCAATAAATTACGTTAGAGTTTTCACAGCATGTGAACTTCACAGAGCACTGTAAATGTGTCTTGTGTGTGTTTTGGAGCTAAAGTTTCATTGCTTAAAGCTTCTCAGCAACATGAGCAATGAGCTTTCAAGTCAATCATGTCAATAGTCAAATTTAGATTACCGAGCCCAGACTTCTGTTGTACGGACATTTGAATAGCACATAGGAGGCAGATAGCACACTACCATCATTCACTAGGGGATGTGTGAGGAGATGTTTGCTTAAGGCTTTTAGGAAGTGGCTTGATGGGTGTACTTAGGCCGTGGCTATATTCCTCCCCCCGCAGCCCCCTTAACCCGCATCCCACTTGAAAAAAACAGAAGAAGTGGGATTAGATGTTGATTTACCACAGCTCTCGGGGTGTCCAGCCGCTTGAGAAAGCCCTGGACCGGAGAAGCTGCTGTCATTTGTAAAAATATCCTGGCCAATTAGCTGTCAGAGCTCTCCGAGTCTGGGCTTCTTTGGTACAGTAATACCCCTGTGCCGAGTCACAGGCCAATTACCCAAATTGTCCCCATATGCCTCCCTAGTCTGCCTGCGTGAACCCTGTTTATAAATCCTCCGTCTTGGCTCCTCAAAGAACATGTGGTTCTGCTCAGCCAATCACAATGCTGCATCGCAGTCAGGAAGCGCAAATTTGCCCCTCGGAGCCCCTCCTTCCACTACCATAAAATGATCCGGGCTTTCATGCCAAGTTTGAAATCATACGCTCCGATCCCATCATCTCTGTTTCACTTTCGCTCTCGCATAAAACTGCAGTGTCAAATTACTGTGTGTGTTAACTTAGTGTCACTTTTTTGGGTGTGTGTGTATATTTTTCTTGTTTTCTTTTTTTTTTTTTAGTTCTCAAGCTCACTTATGAAAATGTTTCCTATGAAGATTATGCTTGTCAAACCAATAAGCTTCAATGTCATCTTCCAAACAGGACCCTACGTTAGAGTTCCTGAGGAAGTTTGCGATTGGCCTGACGTCTGGGACCATCTCGTCATGTGTGAATATTCCCTTTGACGTAGCAAAGAGCCGCATCCAAGGGCCCCAGCCGGAACCAGGAGTGATCAAGTACCGCACCTGCTTCCAGACCATGGCCCTGGTGTACCGCGAAGAGGGGTAAAAACAACACCGAAAAATAATGTCAAAAAAAAAAAAAAAAGATGATTCTAGGAAAACTGGGAAAAAATGGGGTTTTTGATATTGGCTGTCCTGCAACTTTTTATTGTGTCCCAATTTTAACAGACTTGAGTCAAAGAACTCAATTATGTCCTCACACAGTCAGGATCTACAGAGTTCTATGAATGACACATCTAAAAGCTGCAGGACGTTGGCCCTCCAGGACTGGACACATGTGCCTTAAAGGAATAGTCCCGTTTGAGCTTCTGTTAAAAGGTTAAAAGGTTAAATAGCAGTTTATATCTTAACTCTCTTGGCGTCAGAGTTTAGAATAAATTGGCCCCTCTTGTTCAAAAGGGGCCGAGACCAAACCAGACTCTTTATGTGTTAAAAAAAAAAAAAGTCTGGTTTCCAGTGTTAGAGCAGTGAATGCAAACAGGATTTATGAACCTTTAAACCAACATTTTCTGAGTCGGTCTTTAGAAAGGTCTCAGAAACCCACGGTCACAAGACGCAGTGTTTTAAAAGTTAAGCGAATTCAGGTGAGTTGTTTTATTGAATTGTTTTTTTTTATATATATCTAACTACTTCATAGGGCTTTTGAAACAATTACATCAGAACCTCACTTTTAACCCCCACATTCAAACTCAACACATTCAAGTTACAACTGCAAGACTTAACCACTTTTCCTCTGTGGTCTTGTCAAAATAACTGTCTGATATTAAAGGAAAGCTGTATATTTTACTACTTTAGGCGAAGGGTTTTTTTATTATTATTTTTATACCTGAAACTTGGTGTTTAACAGAAAAATAATTCTCCAACCACTATTTCCTACCTAAATAATTATCAGCTGCAGGGAAAATTACTTCCCAATACAAATACAAATTAAATTAAGGTTTAAAGAAAACAGCATTACATAAATTACATGAAAATTTCTAAAACATTTTGTTGTTTCAAGATGATTCAAGGTAGCTCTGTTCTCGGCGCTGAGTCTTTAGCTTCAATCTCCAGGATCTCCTAGTCTGGATGCAACCTTATTTCTAATCCATGAGGTTTTTGAGTGAATTGTGTGTGTGAAACATCTCTAGATAACCTGATTATAAATATGCATTGATCTTTCAAAGTTTGAAGGATGACCTAAAGAAATTATATCTGTTTATGTAGATAGCATAGTTAGCTGCTTTGTAAACTGCACCAGTATGGACTGAGTTGCTGCAAAATGCCCCAAAAGTTCTTGATTTGTGTTAGAAATAAGATGGGTTGCATTTTGTTGAAGGAAGTTGGGCAAAACTTCATGCACCTCAAAGTAGACTTGGCGAAAACATAATATCTGACATCTTCTAAGCATTTTTATCAACTGATCACTCACAGCCAAACAACTTGAATCTTCTGAAATGTATCCTTGTGGTACATTCACACATTTTGGTCTACAAGTAAACTTTGACCGTCCTAAAAACCTTGGTCTTGGTTCTGTTGAAGTGAACCTTGGTGTGGCTCACTTCAGCAGAGGAGGTTGATTAAAGCGCATGCTATTTTGGTAAAAACAACAAAAACAAACATGTGAGTCGAACGCCAGCAGGAGTAATGGCTTGTAGTCGTTTTCCTAAAAAAACAAAAAGACAATTGCTGCAACCGCTAACATCTAACGCCACTGCATTTTTGTTCATGTTTTGTGAAGAATGAAACTGCGTTTGTCTTCTTCTGAGGTTTTCATGTTGTTTCCTTCAGGGGTTCTTGGTGCATCGCCACCACTGGCAAGGGGGTAAACAGGTTTCACAAAGAGTTTGGTTCGTTTTGCACAGTGCAGTTTGAAAACTAACCAACCAGGTGAAATTGTAATCAAACTAAGTCTACCGGACCATCAGGTGTGAAAACCTCCTTAATGCAAAGCCGTAAAACACGAATGTCAAATTCTATGCTGTTCTCAGCATGATACCAATCATAAATTTTATGAAATGAAGGTTATCACTTCTAGAGTAACTGTGGACATACTCTCAAGCCTCAGAGACTGACAGCTCCAAATGGAGGTTTCAATGAAAGATGTATGTTATGTTAGCAGTTGCCCCGGGCTTTCTATTTTGCCCCCATGCCGCTCCCTGAGACAAGACCCCAAGAGATGTTTGTCGTTAGTGGATGTTGTTAGTTTGTAGATGGGATGGGGGTAGCGGCCTGAGCGGCACTGAAGCCTTGTCGCGGGCGTGCACAAACTGTGCCCCCGCCGCCACATCCAGTCCCCTTCCCTTAACACAACACAGTCTCAGCTAATTAGTGGTCCCTATGGGAGACATCGTTAAGCAGACCCTAACGAGCCGCGCGGCGCTCCACGGGTCAATCTAATCAGACAGAGGGCCAGGGAGGAAGTGGGTCGAGCCTTATTAACGCCATCATTGGCGGGGGCAGGGAGCGGGACAGGGAGCACGAGGCAGAGGCAGGCAGCCACTGATCACCTTGAACGCATTAAGGGACAGGTATTCGCCAGCGCTGCCTGTTAGTCCCCGATGGGGTGATAGACGTGCCAGGCAGCAGACAGACGGAAAGCGAGGCGAGATCAATCAACATCAACAGGAGCAGGGATGTGTGTTGCAGAATGTTCCCTCTCAAATTAAGGCGTATTATCAAGAAAAAGCGATTGATTTTACTTGTTCGTCACCTTGAAGTTGCAGCTAGTAAAGACAATCCTGCTTTTATCGAGAGTTGAGTCAACATAATCGTTTTATCATTTAGTTGCTGAATATTTCTGCTGCACTGTTATTTGAAATCAGAAAATTAACCCAAGGAAAGGTTTTCTGTCAGTTCTAAATGAGACTTATTTAAACTGAGACTGAATTTACTATTTTTTGTTTGGTTGTTTGATTACTTTGCTTGTGTGAGTTTGTATTTCTAACTGATTTTTCCAATTTTTTTTTTCCAGCTTCTTGGCTCTATACAAAGGCTTGGTTCCCAAGATAATGAGACTTGGACCAGGTAAAAAAAAAAACGTTTGACACTTTACGTTCGTTGTTTTAGTTTTTTATAATATAAATATAAATTTAGGTACTTAAACCTTAATTTTTAACTCTTGAAACACTTATTCTGAGATTTCATTGTAAATTTCCAAAGATGTGAAGCCATGACCAGCTTGTTCATCTTTTCTTGGTACATTATTAGGAATTATAAATTACATAACTATGCAGAGCTTTTATAAAATCATTTCTGATACGTATATCACAGTACCTTGCCTTGCGTTTCAAACCCAATGAACTTTTTCACATTTCAAGATATTCTGACCACAAACTTCTGTGTGTCAGCTTTGGATTTTTATTGATATATTTTTTTTAAGAAAAGCATAATTGGGAAGTAGAAAGTTTCTACTAATAAACATCCAAAAAGAGTGGATTTGTTTCCTGAGTCAACACTTTGTAGAATCTGCTTGTCTTTTGACTCTATGATCGCTGCACTTTTAGATGAACTGATGCGGTCTTGATTGATTTCCAGCCTCTAATATTTCATGCTGTATAATTTTACACTATACTCCCATCAACTCTTTCTTGTCCCTGCTAAAGAAGAAAAAAACATTCCCACAAAATGATGCTGCCACTGTCATGTTTCACAGTGCTGGTGATGTGAATTACATTTCTTATAGGCCAAAAGGTTATATCCTGATGAAATATGATCAGAACATCTTTTCTTATATTTTGGTTTGTTGCGAACGGCAAATAGGAACTAGATTTTAAGAGTGCTCAGCTTATTCTAACCCGCTTTCCCCCAAGCCCATCTGCTGTGTCCCTTTGTCCTCATGATGCTGATTCTTCAGCGATATTCTCCAACAAACCATTTCATAAATGTGCCCAACTTTGTATTTGTCTGCTATACAAAATCTGAAAAAATTTCAGGATTTTTTGTAACATATGCATGTATGCGAGGCGCTGTATGTTTACAGCGAGGCGCTGTATGTTTGCGTTCAGCAATTAGCATATATATATTTGAAGATGTAGTCGTCTGTTTTCTGGGTCTAATGGAGGCAGCAAATCCCCTTAATCCTCATTTAAATATAATGACAATAAAAGCAGTGCTCCTCTCATGTCCTGTGTAAATGAGGCTGCGTTTCTCTGTCGTGTTTTGCTGCAGGTGGAGGGGTGATGCTGCTGGTCTACGAATATGTGTCGATATGGCTGCAGGAACACTGGTAATGAGAAAACCACAGAAGAGAAACGAAAGTCTGTCATTTCTGTTCCAAATTTATTCCTCATGGGCAGAATTGGTGACTCACCACGAAGCCTTTGTTTTTTTTGTTTTTTGTTTTGTTTTTTCTAAGATTTGTAAAAATACCAAAGCAGTGTTCCCATATTTGGACGATACATCTTTCTCAATTAAAGCTGTGTAAACCAATAGCACAATAGCTTTTTAGCACCAAAGAGTATTTAGATTTTTTATTTCATCAGTCCTGGAATAGACAAAGCAGTGCCGACTTTATAAAGTGACCTTTGTAAATGGAGCTCTACAGTTATTAGACAAAATATTTGTTTTTTCGGTGCCACTCTGTTGTCCCCAATTTTTTTTAAATGGGTCAGAGTTTGTTTTTTTGTTTGTTTGGTTTTTGTTTGTTTTTTTTTTTACAAAAATGGCCTAAATAAATAGGTAGTTGCCTTCACTTTACGACAATTCTTCTGTTATTCCCTCTTTTGTCTGGATGAAGCCGGTGATAGTAATATTTTAATTCTTAATACATTTTAAAACTAACATTTTTAAGTCTTTCAATTAAAAAAAAGATTATTCAAAGCACTAAAAGCCTAATTTAAACTTCTCTAAATGAATGAATTAAAATGCAACTAACTTTGTAAACCAACATTAATGCACCTCAGATTTGGAATGACACAAACACACAGTAAAGACAGGAAGCTTTTCTTCCTCTTTGGTTCTTCTTCAACGGGAAGAATTGCATCAGTTTTAAAGTCAACTTTTACATCAGTGACTTATAAACATGTGCTTGTTCTTATTTTAACAGAGTCGCATACTAATTATCTCATGTGGGAATAGGTTCAAGCTAATTAGTGAGATTTATAGAAAAAAGAACATTATAAATAAAGGGATGACCCAAATTAAATCACTTGCAGTCCAAACAATTTGTGTATTTGTTCATGTGTAAAGTATGACATTTATATATAATTCCCCTCATGGGAATTTGTGTTTTTGCTTTTTATTTATAACCACTGCGGTTATGCAGTTCTTTAAAGATGGTATTTGCACCACGCAGGATTTTTCACACTTTTCCACATAACCGCCACGTTGAATCCAGATAAACTGCATTTCATTGGGATTTCATGTGATAAACCTGCAGAAAGCAAACCATAACTGTGACATGGAGAGAAAATGATACATGGCTCTTGATATTTTCTACAAATTAAAATCTGGAAACAGATCTGGGGTCTATTTGTAATTGACCCCGGAGAGACAGCACCTTTCACTGCAGCCAGCTTTCACCTAAAGAGGCTGACGTCTTTACCTTTTCTTTGTCTAAATGGATAGAAAGCAAACATCAGTTTTCAAGTCTTTCTACGGTTTCTTACTGCTGAAATCTGAACTATGCCTGACTTGTTGATTTTCTGCTGTCTTTATGCTCCAAATGGAGTAAAATGCAATTGCTTTGTGAAAAAAAAGAAAAGAAAAAGAACAGAAAAACTTCTAAAACCTGCATATTTTAAAATTAAACGTACATTAAAAAACGTTAGTTGATTCTTTGTCATTAGGAGCCAAATTTATTAAAGATCCATTTTTGAAGGTCCAAAGAGCCGCAGGTTGGAGACCCATGAACTAAGCCGTCCAATCACAGCTTTGACTGCATGTTTATGTACGTTGAAGTCAACCTGAAGTCTTTTAGCATTGGCCTCTATTTAGTGTCATCCATCTTCTTATTGTCTCCAATCAGTTTCCCTCTCTGTACAACAGGAAGCACCAAAGCATGATGGTGTTGCTATGGTGACATGCAGTGTTAGCTTTGACATAACTCTTTCCACCTAGAGCTTCGTGCATTTTGTGAATTTGGCCTCTTGTGTCCCTCTTCCAAAAATGCCTTTCTTCTTTTTGTCTTTCCATAAATGTCAGACTGGAGCGTCGCTCAGCTAATAGTTGTCCTGTCAACAGATTCTCCCACCTGAGCTGTGGACCTGTGCAGCTCCTCCATAGTTACCTTGTTTCTCTTAGCATTCTCTCCTATCAGGACTCTGCAACCTTCACAGCCTAAAGAAAGTGTTGTTTCCTCTCTCAGGCCAGCCAAGCAAAACTTGCTTAGAGCTGCAAATGTCGCAAAACTATTTGGGGAAAAAGACAACTTGTAATTTTTGATGAATATATCTACACTCGAAAATTAATTTTTTAAGAACCAACATTTTATCTATTTTTATTCTGATCTAAAATAAAGATAAACATAAAATGTAGCAAAAAAGAGGATAGATCTTTTCTTTCGGCGAGGTGGAAAATGATGGAAATGTTTTTTTAAAATATCACATAATTTCCAACAGATTTTAAAAGCGTATTACTGGCACTTTTAGTGTCATTCTCTGTAGAGATTCAAATCAAATGTTGCAAGAAGAAACCTGAAAAAAAAAAAACACCAGCTAAAACCTGCATTTCTTACTTTATGCAGATTTTATGTATTTAAAAATATTAGTTTTTTAGTTCATAACTTTTAGCCAAAGTTATGAAGAGTGATTGCAGAAGGTCTGCTGGTGGACGCCCATGTTTTGGTAGGTTTTCAGTTTTACCATACTACTTCCAGTTTTGGATGCTTCAGTGCTACGTGAAATCTCCAAAGCTTGAAATGTAACTTTTTTAACCTAAGCCGGATTTAAACAACGTTGATCCTGACCCGCCTGGTGTATTCCTCAATACTCTGAGGCCTTCACAGAGCAGGCTTCATCTTGAAATTAAATTACACACAGGTGTACTATTTGACTCAATTTTCTTTAAGGCCGTCCAATTAAAATGGGGGTTAAATGCAAACGCTCATCGCTGTTTTCAGATTTTTGTCTTAAAAATATTTAGAAAACCTTTTCCTTTCACTTCAGTTATGCACTTCTTTGTGTTGCTCACAATAACATGAAATCCCAACAGAATGCATTCAAGTTAGTTTTTCTGTGACAACATGTGAAAGAGCTTGAGAGAAATACATATGTTTTCAGAATTTGATCGCTTTGCTATTTTACAAATAATATCATTTATTCATCACATTTTCTTTGAAATTACTATTTTCGACCTTACCATGATCTGAAATTGACCTTTTTTTTAACTACGCATAAAAGATGGAATTTTGTTTCCATGTTTTGTTAAAAATTGAAAGGCTGAAACAACGTGCTCCTTATGCACTCATGCGAGCTGCGGCCGGGATGCATTCTTCCCCGTGCCCTAATGGCCGACTTCTGCTGTCACACATCCGTCTTCCCTGCTCGTGTTTCAGCTCGGCGCTGATATAAGCGTATCGGCTTTCCCCAGTTTACAGCGCCATCACTCGCTTCTCGTCTCCCCGCCATCCTAGCCTTTTGTTGTTTGACTAGCTGTCAGCCGAACAAGTTGCTCTTGCCAGCTGAGTGTCAGTCTCTTCCGTGTCTTGAGCGTAGCTTCCAGTGCAAGCTAAGACAACACGCTTTAGAAAGATTCTAATGAGGCCTCGGGTTTCGACGGAGGGTGTGGGGAGTTCTTGTTCACGTTCCCTCCCTCAGCCCACATATCTTTTCCACAAATATGCAATCTCACAACACACCTGTCCGATAGCTGCAGGGCGTCATGGCCGCCCTCGAAGACTCTTGTCGTGACCTTATCTGGTTACTCCGACCGAGCCACGTTGGCATTTGACAGCCGCCCCCTTAATGTGGGAGTTTTCATCTGCGCCAAACTAAAACGGCTGCTGCTTTTTTTTTTTTTTTTTTGCTTTTTTGCCCGGGGACGTGCGGTGATAGATGAACAACCGTGGCTTGCAGACTGATGAAATCGTAAGCGCCCAACCTGTCCTTTTTTCATAATGAAGTGCTCAGCGTGGATGTTTGTTTCGGGCCTGACAGCTTGCAACAGGCGCGCCCAAAATTGCCAGTAGCTAGGCAACAAAGCCACCTTCAACTGAATTCCACGCACATCTTGATCACCATAAATCAGCAAAGTATGCGGCCTCCATTTGAAGCGTTCAGCTCGGTGGTTCCACTTTGACAAACCTGCAATCTGCGCTCGGCTCTCCCTGTGTTTTCCAAGGCAAACACAGTCGGTGATTAATGTGCATTAAAATCTACCACAGTGAGGATGCATGTATGCACAAAGACATGCTGGGTTTGTCTCTGCTGATTTTTTTCTCCCCCCCTCCACCCTCCGCCTCTCTCAAAATCCCAAGTTTGAGAGGTTTTGCTCACCTGTCTGCTCGACGTTGTTGTTTTAAGACATTAGGAAAACACTCTGGCTGTCGTCAGCTTCTTTTAAAAGTGCTCACTGAGCAGAAGCACGCATGGAGCTCTGTGTTCAGCCAGTGTCAACATTCTCTGCTCTGTGTTACCCTGCAAAACCCGAAGGCTGTCTTGTTTCTGATTGCATGTGAAGAAGTAAAGATAACCATATGACACTAAAGTCAGACTCAACATAATTAATTATAAACACGTGTCGGCCCCTATTTTCAAAACTACATCTTGTAGACCATAAAGCCGAGCAGCAACGGCTTTTGAGCACCTTTTTTGAAAATGTATTTGTCACGCGGCCTTTAAATGAGGGTGAATTCTAATGTTTTGAGTCGAAGGAGGCCATTTCTTTTTGCTGTTTTTTTTTGTTCTTAGAAGGAAAAGTTGACTTTAAAACAGCATCTAACCCCTTCTACGAGTAAAAGAATCATTAGCTGTTGGCGATAGTTGGTCTTCGGTTAAAGGATGGTGGCGATGGCCAGCCTCTGCAGGCTGCACGTCGCCACCCCACCTCCACCCCCAATGCGATGTGGTTCACGTACGGTCAAACACTGCGACCGTGAGCAACGGTCCGTGACCACTGGATGCGGGGAGAGGTGCTTTCCAAGTCAAATCAGCTCCTGCATGGGGCGGACTGTTGGCGCTGTGACACGGAGGCACTGTTTATGCTGCGACACGGGACAGATAGACAAAAAGAAAGAAAGAAAGGGAAAAAAAAAAAGTGAAACACCTCTCGAGTTCCCTCAGCAGCAACATAGGAGGAACAGAAAGGGAGCAGGTGAGCAGCTTTATCAAGACATCAATCTGCGCCTCCACGCCGCAGCGCCGTTTGTTTAAATCCCCGGTTTCCACTGCAGGGCTAGACGGGGCTTGCTAGACTCGCAGACGAATAATTTATTACTCCACACTTTTTCCCCCTTTCGAAATCTGTAGAAAGCATTTCTTTTTTTGTTTTGCTTCGTTTCTTTGTCTTTCTGCAAACTTGTCATATATGAACTTTTCTTACTTAACGAACGCAGCGAGCTGGTCCCGCAGAAACGGCCCCCGGCTTGACCCCTTATCTGCCTCATGCCCCGTCGATTGGCCCCGTCGATTGGCCCCGTACGGAGGCGTTTAAGTTTGCCGTTCCTTCCACACAACGCAAAACCCCGCACAAACATTTTAAATCACAAAATAAGCTGAAACTTATTCTGTCATGAATCCAAATGGAGGTTTAAATGGACAACATGACATTGTAATTTACAAACGACTATGGAGCTTTTTTTAGGGTCCGTTTTTTTGTAAACTGACACTAAAGTTAGTGTAATTTCCTTTTAATGTAAAATATATAGTTAAGCCCAATATTATTCATACCACTGGCAGATTTAAGCTTGGAATATATTTTTTTCTAATTTGATTAACATTGACTGGAAGTTATATTGACGTTTGCGAGTCGCTCAGTTATTGTCCAAACTTGAATCCGATAGAAAAAGTGAAAAGACACAATCGGACCCAAACTTTTTGGCTGAATGAAAATAATTTTACATCTGAATTATTTTGCTATTTAGCTGTACTTCCAATAGTTCTAGGAATCATTTTAAAAATATATAGTCATTGCCCTGATGTAACCACAATTTTTTTACACTTTCTGCACATCAGGCACAATGCAGATTTATTATTTCTTTCAACCGAGATAAAGAGATGTAATGAGGTCAGAAGACACTCCTGCATGTGCGGCTTTACTGGCCAACATTGCAGTATGTTGCGATGAACTCGGCGCACTCAAATTCTTTCTGATGGCCTGCCCAATGAGGCATGACACATGGAAATCAAAAACGCAGACTTTGAGGGCCTGCTCGCTGTTTTCGTTTGGTCTTTGTTTATGAAAAGCAGCTTCCTAATCATGTAAATCAGACCAGAGTGCCAGAATACCCCGAATTTAGCAGAGATGGAATAAAACAAGATGCTGAAAAGCATTTTTCTTTTCTTTTTTCCGTCAATGGGGTGTGTACCATACGTCTTCCGTGTTAATACCCCCAACCCCCAAAACAAGCAGGAATGCCCCGGGGGAAAAAATCGGTAAACAGCCAAACAATTTAATAAGATACATTCAATTTCACTGTGCAACATTTGTCAATTGTTAATGCTCTGCAACATAATTCCAATTCTGTCCTAATGTGCATGGAGACTCCCACGCATTCTGCAACGCTAATTGCACTTCATTCAACGTACCTTAACCTAAATAAATAAGACTTCTGTGTGGAGCTCTTTCTTTGGCTACACTTTTAGTGAAGTGGAAAAAAGCAATGCTCCATTTATAAAATCATAAACAACAACAACAACAAAAAAAGCATACAAACTTAAAAAAAAAAGCAATAGTATTTTACAAGCACCCTGAAACACTCATGCAAAGTGTTTTTCTTTAGGTTGATTGTATATTTCTGAAGTCGTACATTACCCCGTTTTTGCCCAAAGACTGTGCAGTAAAGAATCTGAGAGGAATAGTGTTGATGGGTGGAGAGTGGTGGTCACGCACTTGTCCCTTCAGAACACCTGCTCTGCGAGTCCTTTTAGACAACGAGTTTGTTGTGTCGACCGTTTTACTCCTTCGGCCTTCGGTCTCGCCGTGTTGAGTTTGGAGTGCGGCAGGAAGGTCGAGGGAGAGCGTCCCGCACTCGGCGGCGGTTCTCAGTCCTTCATAGAAGGGCGACTGCAAGAGCGAAATGACGAGACTCGAAGTCCGTTGTCCTGTCCCGTCCACTCACCCTCACATCTCCCCCCCGTCCCGCCACCGCTGTTCCCCCCTCAGACTCTGTCCGTCTCTAGTCCTGGGAGGGAACGCTCAAAGCCCCGACGCGGCGACGGGGTGGATGGCGTCACGGCTCGCCGCTATGTTCTTGAAGGCCAGAGGGCCGGCGAGGTCACAGCTGTGGGGAGATAGAGCACTGCCACTGGCCGGCTGCCATGTGGGTCCGGTCACATAGGCCGACGTGGTGGCGCTGTACCCCATGTAGGGTGACACTTGGGTGGGAGGGTGGTAGGGAGGGATGCTGGGCGCTGTGACATAGCTGTTCGCTGTGGGCAAGCCACTCGGCGTCTGGAAACGAGAAGGGAAAAATCCAGATTAAATCTGCAACGTGGATCAAAAAGGTCAAATTTAATCCAGTTGTTTTTTGTTGTTGTTGTTGTCCTCAACCGAGTCCTGTTTATGAGTCACTTTCTTAGAATAAATGAAACGGATGTCATTTGTTGGCAACACTTTTCTGAATTTTGGTGGCTTTAAGATTTGAGGAAGTTTGAGAAAGCTATATATCCCACACACATGCAAGCATACACACATATATACACATACACTGTGGCTTTAGAAGCAAGCTGTAGCAATAAGTGAAAGTAATATCGGTTGAATTATAAACAGCAGACCTAAATCCCTAACTTCACAGCCACCACATAAAAATCCCACTGTCCCAATTTTGATGAAAGTATGAATGATCAATTATGCGCGCTCACGCTCCTGCCACACATTAAAGGAGCATAATGTGGTGGCTGCCCTGTTTTTTTTTTTTTTGCTCTGAAAATGGACGTTTCTCTGTCAGCGTCCACATACCACACCAGCCGATGGAGTACAGGCTTGTTGGGGGACGCCACAAAACAGATGTCATAATAGATTTGTGGGGGGAAGAAGAGGAAATATGATAGAAAATGAGGAAAGGGAGAGCTACGGCGCAGGAACGGGCTCTGCTGCTCTGGCACAGGAACAGGATTCAACTGGAGGATTTCACATTTTGATCATGGAGACAGAATTTCTTCTCATGGGTGGTCTAGCTAGTGCTAGCACAAATATGTTATTAGTTTTTACAACTGGGATTTTTCCCCGCACTTACATGCCTGTCTGAAATGGTTAAAAAAAAAAAAACATAAATGCATCATTCAAAATGTATCCTTTAGCCGTTACACATGGGTACGTTAAAGGTGTCGGAGGAACGCGGCGGTCCTGAAAAGGTCGTTTGAAAATGGCTCAAATTTTCCATCATAGGTTTGAAATCCTTTTAAATGCCAGGCAGAATGCTGAAGTGACCTTAATTTACTCCAGGTGTACGAATCAAAGAGTGACATAGTGCCTCTCCTGCCCCCCCCATCCCATATCTGTTGCTGCACACTGCCGGTCAGTCGGCTGAAAGAATGCTAGCTTTCTTTTGCCATATTTACAAGAGAGTTGGGTGCTTAAAAAAAAAAGAAGAGTAGAACAATGGAAACAGTAATGGCATGAAAATTAAATGAGAGCCCTAATCCACAATTAATAAAGCACATTTTTAAGATTTAAAAAAATTTATACATATATTAGTAAGATAAGAGCTTGGTCTGTGAAGCAGCAGACTTCAGAGTGGCTACCTGAGCAGATAACCAGACTAATTAACCAGCTGTTAGCCGCATTTTACATTTGTTGCTCTTTAATTAGCAGTATGGCAGAAAGTTAAATTTAAAGCATGTTTATTCTATATTGTTGCTTAGTCTGCGTACCAAAATTGCAATAGATTATTTTTTTTTCATTAAATCATGAAAACTTTAGTAATCAGTATGCTACGTTCACAGTAATAAGAACAGCAGCTGCTTTTCTGTTTTAAATGAAAGCAATTGAAATTAAGCTACACTTTTTTTTAAAAATGCCTTTTGTGTGACTTTGGTGTTTTTCCTCAACTTTGTCACGACATGAGAACGTCACACAGGCCTACCATTACAAGCCACGAAGATAGAGCGAGATTTTCTTTTTTTAGTTGCTTTTTTAGCTCCTAGCAGGCTACAAAGTCCCATCTGCAGAATGGGGCCAAGTGCATGTCTTATACAATTTTCTCAAAGGTAAAGTACAACCCAGCAGCTGCACACACAGAACACGGTCCATCCTGATTGCATCATTTTGCTGGCTGTCTGCTTCTTTTTTTTTTCTCCCCCCCCCCCTCCCCTCCTTCCTTTTCTGCACATTTTTAAAGTAGATCAACTGTTGTATTTTTGGCTCAGGTGATGTAACAATAACTGAATTGCTTTATTTCTTTTTATTAATTATGTTGACATAATTGGCTACAAAGACACATCAGATTAAAAGCAGATCAAAATGAACTTGAATAAAATGAAACAATTTTTAAATATACTTAATGTATTGGCTCAAGCTTTTATTACGTGGCTGTAAAGCCAGATTTCTGTTTATCTTTATGCCCGATTAAGATTTATACGCCTTCCATTAATCCCACTGTTTATTATTTAAATCAGTGTTGTGGCTTCAGCGTTTCTCAACTTTTTTTTGGGGGGGGGGCATGACGGAAAGCATGAGGCCTGCTTCCCTCTCAGGCAGCTAAGCAGCATCCACTCCGACTGCACTTCCCGGTGTGACTTCAGCTCCAACACAGCTCGGTGATGCTGCCCACGTTTCCATGGATACCTCTGTCCCTCCCTGTTATCGGAGCGGAGCCTCCAGGCTACCTGTTTCCAACCCCAGCGTCTGGCCCTGCAGACGCACGACCTGCTGGCCTCCTCTGTGTTTTTAGTTTAATCTAGCCTGCGCATGCTCGAGCTAAAAATAAGCTGTGGAATAGTCCTTTAAACGGGTTAACTCTTGGCTGCCAAAGTCAGGGAAATGGGGAAAAAATCAGGCCTGTATCTTAGCGGGATGTTTGCATGACTCTCCACTAGCTGCAAGTATTTTTGCTTTCCTTTTTCCTTCTGTTCTTCTTAATGCTTGAATTTAATTTCCTACTTAAGTATTTCTTTTGTGGTATCTTGTCTACCAAATTGTGTTTTGGGAGCGCGCTCAAAGCGACATCCCCAGATAGATTTATTGCACATTGAGCCTGAAATTTTCCCACTGATGAAGTGGGACGATCAATCACGCATCATGGACATCTCTCCAGATTTTTGCTCTTACTTGTCAAGTAAAGAGGGGAAAACATTCACGCGCACACGCCAATGCGCCGTCACCAAAACGAGCCTTTTCGCAATTTACGCAAAGAATTATAATCCGCGTTTGCGTCCAAAACTTATAAAGGCAAATGAAATTCTACATTTCTTTTTATTATTATTATTTTATGGAAATTGATGGTAAAATTTAAAAATAAGCAACTTACTTTAAAAATATCTGCGATTTACTTTTGCTTTGTATCCAAAATAAGTATTTTACTCCAATGTTTTGAGGCCTATTTTTCATAAGTCAACGTTAAATTAGAAATGCGCTGTTGCGTGTGAAGTTGAACTAGAGCATTGATTTCCCTGTTGTCTTGAAATTACTGTGACAGCGGAATTTATTCAACACAAAGTAAATACCTATATATACATATAAAAATATACATATTTTAAATCACTTTTAAACAAAAACATTAAATGAAAAAATAAAGAATGTTTCTGGAAACATAATGTGTCCAACTTTATGGGCACCACTGCTGCAAATCTGATTTATATTTTTATTATTTACATAAAAAATGTTGTGCAACAGGCATTTAAAGAAAAAGAAAAAAGCTTTTACTCTCCATCTTTTCAAAACCTCAGAATCGTCACGAGGACATCAGCGTCCGCGTGGACCTGGTGACGTGCACGTGAGTGTTTTTGGGCGGTTGACAGTTAAGGGGTTAATAGCTTCAACATTCACGGCTGCTTTAAGTCTCTCACATTAAATCAATTACTCTGCTCGAATAATTTACCAGAAAGCCAAAAAAAAAAATCTGACTAATGATTTTTCGGAAGTTTTTTTTTTTTTTTTTTTTTTTTATGACTGGAAATACGTTGCAATTTAATTTAAACCCATAATATTATTTTATGAAACCTCTTTGACTTGTCAGTCGCTAAATAAATAATCCCCAAAAGAAATGACCAAGCAGCAGGACCAACGGAAAATACTGCTTGTAAAATGAAAATAATAATAATACTGAAGCGCACCATTAATGTGCTGACCTGCTATGCATGCTGGTGGTTTTTGAAAGGGGGGAGAAAGGGGGACTTCAAGCCATATAATTATTTTGAAAAAATTAAATTAAATTAAATCAAGACTGCTATAAATAGATGGGGGGAAAAAATCTGAGTTACAAAAAGTGATTGATTTAAAAAAAAAAAAAGAGAGAGAGACATGTCCACATTTTTACCTGTGTGAATTTTGCTTCGCGTGGCTCTAAATGCGCCTTATCCACGCCATTGACTAGAGACGAACTTGCTGCTGGGAAATTACTCCTGTTTATTGCGCTCCATTCTTCTAGTTTGGCGCTGGGAAAGGATGGACTGTCACTAACTGGGGGGGAGAGGTAGAAGAGAAAGAGAAGAACAGGCCAGTCAGGAAGGGCTTCTCTGGGGAGAACGAGAGGAGAAAAAAGAGCGACCAGGTCGCTGCTACTCCCGCACTCATCAGCCGAAGGATGCAGAAGACAATAACCCTGACTTATTACTTTTATTTTATTTTATTTTATTTTTTGCACTGAAGCGTGTGACCATTTGCCATTTCTACGCAGCAATGCTACCATAAATCTACACGCTTTTGTTTGCGCAAAAAAATTAATAAATAAAATTAAATATAAATA
>CAEFZX010031610.1:0-11992 GCA_903066825.1 Alfaro cultratus
TATCTATCTATCTATCTATCTATCTATCTATCTATCTATCTATCTATCTATCTATCTATCTATCTATCTATCTAAGATTTTTGTTTTTGACAGGAAATGAGTCAAGAATTTCTCAAAAATAATAAAACAATTGAAAAAAAGAGAAATTATCCATTTTAGTTATTTCTTTTTCAAAAAAGGGCGTGTCAAAAATGATAAACAACAGGACGAATATCATCTCTGGCATATTGGTAGATTACTTTATATGTAAATGTTTTAGGAGAATGAATAATTTTAGTCTTGACTTCATATTTCAGACATGAAGTAGAAGTTTACTTCTTAATAATTTGATGACACTCTCATGTTACATATCTTACACTTTTAACATCTGTGCTGAAGATGTATTCTTCATGGATCAGCAACAATCATGGCATAAAGTGTGAAACATTTAATTATGTCCTAAAATGAAATATTACATAAAAATGGAGATTGTTTGTGTTTTTGGTTTTTTAATAAAGAAGACAGCCGTCATGTATTACTGAAGGGATCCTAATCTTTTAACTTTGTTTGTTTTCAGGCTTGTTTTGGACAGCAGATGTTTCTTTGTTTCCTGCATGACTAACCTGATACTTGAGATGATTTGCAGACTGCAGAAAGAGCAGGTAGCACTGCTGCCTTACAGCAGGAAGGAGTTGGGTTTGAATTTGGCTTGAGGACATTTACCATGTTCTCCCTGTGCATGTGTGGGTTCTCTCCTGGTACTCCAGATGCCTTCCATAGTTCAAAAACAGGATGTTAGATTAACTGGTCTCTCTAAATTGTTGTCAGGTGTGCATGCATATGTGTGTGTGCGTGTGTAGGTGTGTGTGTGGGTGTGTGCGTGTGTGTGTGTGTGTGCGTGTGTATGTGTGTGTGTGTGTGTGTGCATGTGTGTGTGTGCGTGTGTGTGTGGGTGTGTGCGTGTGTATGTGTGTGTGTGGATGTGTGCGTGTGGGTGTGTGGGTGTGTGCGTGTGTGTGTGTGTGCGCGTGTGGTTGTTTGTTCTGTGTCTCTATGCTGTGGACCAGTGACCTGTCCCGTCCAGACAGGGTTAAAGGGTTTAGATGATAGAAGGAATGTAAGAATCTGTTTCTGTCTGTAGGGTTTTCCTTTGCCATGCATCTGCACTCCTCTTTTTAAAAAAAACACAGTTCCAGCAGTTTCTTTCTCCCTGTAGAGATACTGAGGAGCATTTAAAATGTGACAAGGATTTTGCTGAGCAACCGTCTGGGTGTGTGAAGGGTCGCCAGGGATTTACATTTCAGACAAAACAGATGCTGAAATCTGCGAGTCCAGTAGCACATCCAAAACCCAAACAGGATAAAAGTTATGTTGGGCAACTGATTGGAGGAGAAAAGTGGACGAGTTATGAGTGAAACAAATAATCAGGCACGTTCTGGTGGAAAGATGTGTTACAGTGACAAGTAAAATACCAGTAATATTCTCATCTCTTTGACTGATTCACTTGATGTCACTTCACATTATCACACATATCTTCATTTCTGAACTGACTGACAACAGCTACACTAAAAACACAAAAACTTTCCTCTCTGGGAAGTGAATTTCTGGCTCCAGACAGAGTTGATCTCATCTGGACTCAGACCTTTATTCTGATTTTACATAGAATCCTCAGAAATGTCATAACGACCTAGTCTCCTACAGCCCAAATGCTAATTACCTTTTAATATCCTATTACTATTATACCAGCATTATGTATTTTTCATGTCTTTGCCATACAAAAAACAATAAAGCTTTACCAGAGAAGACAGGAAAAACACCAGGAAGTGTGAGGATGCCTGAAGCGCTGGCAGCCTTGCTCTCAGTCATGCCTCCTGTTTATTATGGAAATGAAAGTAGGTGCTGACGGGTGAGAGGCTTCACTGCTCTGAGATCGTGCGCCATTCATCTGCATTAGGACCACTTATTATAAAGGCGGCAATTTATTTTCCCAGGCACATTTTGCTGTGAGGCTGAATATTGTAAGTGGGGAGAAAAAGAAAGAAAAGGAAGGTAAAGAGAGAATTGATTTTGGAGGATAAATGAAGCAAAGGCTGGATAATATTTATCTCCACTAGACTGACACGCCGTTGGGTGTTTGAAGAAAAAAAAAAACTGAAACAGAGGGAAGCTTAATTAAACATTTCCAACATCTCTCTTTTTGGCTGTTGTCAACTCACGGTGTGCCCTTTTCTTTCTTTGTCATTCTTCACTCTGGCAGGATTTTGAAAGAACAAATGAAAAGGACTGCAGTCACTCAGACAGAAAAACACACAATTGCTCCAAACAGTTTTAGTAGCAGTAGACTGAAGCCCAGAGGTCAGACTGCAGCGACCCAAAGGTCAGTCTCACACTGAAACAAAGGCAGCTCTGAACACCTGGCTTTTTAGCCCTCATTTAAAGCCACTCAGCGTTTCAGCTGTTTTGCCGTTTTAAAAAAGTTTGTACCAGATTTGTGGTGCGTAGAAGCTGAATGGTGCTTCTCCTCATTTTGTTCTGGATGCAGAGCAGAACCAGAACCAGGAGACCTGAGAGGTCTGAAGGTTGATTCAGCAGCAGCAGATCTTTAATCCATTCAGTGATTCATAAACTACCAGCAGTAGTTTAAAGTCTCCTCTCTGAGTGAAGGACTGTAGAACTGGGTGATGTGCTCTATGTTCCTGGTTTTAGTCAGAACTCCAGCAGCAGCGTTCTGGATCAGCTGCAGCTGGAGGATTGATTAATTAGTCAGACCTGTGAAGAAGCGGCTGTAGTAATCTATGGCACTAGAGGTAAATGCCTGGATGAGTTTCTTTAATGTTGGAACATTAGTCCTCTGATCCTGGAAATGTTGTTCAGGTGACAGAAGGCCAACTTTGGAACTGTCTTTATGTGGCTCTGAAGGTTCAGGTCAGAGGTCATCACTACTCCCAGGTTTCGGGCTGATCTCTGGTTTCCAGTTGTAATAACTGAAGCTGTGTGTTGACTCTAGATCATTCCACTTTAGAGAAAAAAAAACAAAACTTCAGTTTTGTTTGTCTTCAACTGAATAAACAAGAATGTAAAAAGTCCCCAATAACTGCAGTTGTACACTTGTTATAAGACTAAAGAAAGTCATGGGATCCTGTTCTGAATTTTGTTTTCCTAAAACAATTCTGAACATATTATTTTTTAGAACTATGGACTGATTCAGAAGTCCCTCTCTCTGCGGGTTTCTGTCTCTTTTTCTCAACAAACTTCAGTAAAGATGTACAAGACTATCAAGACAGCAGCTCTGACACATGAACATGGAATCTACCAGAAACATTCACATTTATCCCACACCAATCCTGAAGCTCTCAGCTCTAACGAGACGTGCAGCAGTCTCTCAGGAGTGTGTTGAAAGTTTTTCATAAACATCGCAGACACTCTGAAGGCACACCTACACACACCTGCCTCACCCTCACACAGTCAGGCACATTAAACACGCTTTGCAACAGGATTATTTTTAACATGGCTGTGATCACACACAAACCATCAGAAACATGTCTGGATATCAGACTAAACGCCCAAAATGTTTCCATCTGCCTGTTTACACATGGTTTAAAAGCCAAACCATATTTTGCATTCTGTGCATGTATTAGGTTTTAATCAGCTGAGCGGTTGAGGGAAAAAAACAAAACTAAATACAAAGTGTTGAGAAATGACAGGCTTGTCAAACCCCCCGTTATGCCAACATGAAATCCAGGAAACACAATACAGTCTTATGTGATGTAGTGTAATATTTGTATTCTTGGTTTTTTTTCATTTTCTTAAAAATATTGTATCTTTCTGCTTTGTTTGACCTCAAACTTTATTTATAGGCTGCTCTTTTCTCCTTTCTAGGAGTCCTAGGTACAAACTGGTTCTCAGGATGGAGAATTCATTAGCCTAGTAAAATCAGCTCCTTGTTCTACGCTTCACTTCATCCAGAGGGTCTGAACCCTCAGCTATCAAGAAACGATTTCTTCCTGCAGATGTGGACTCTGTTGAATACACACTAGACCCCAACATTTTGACTTGTCAACTTGCAACTTCACCATAACAACTTGGACTGCAAAACTGCTGTGAGGAAAAAAAAAAGGCAGATCTACAAAACTGATTAGCCGGAAGTCCATGACCTTGTTTAGCAGTTCCACAGCAAATGACAGCAGTGACATCATAGACAAGAAAACACAATAGAGAAAACTGAACAGACTAAAATATATAACACAAAAAGAATATAAAGATATCTATGCAGGAGAGAATAAACTTCACTGTTTTGCTCTCCTGGACACTCAAAGTACACAAAAAATTATTCAAGGGCTAAAAGATGGATTTTGCATGATATGTTCCCTTGAAAGCAAAAGCATAAATAAGTCTCATGCTTATGTTACAATTTCTGCATCTTCACATTTTTTTTTAACGTTAAATAATAGAGCAGACGCCATTATAATGTTCTGAGCCTGTTCTGTTTAGAAACCATCATCCGGTTCCTAAACAGAACAGCCTCCCCTATCACTCCTCCCCATCTTGATTTAGTTATTATCACAGTCTATTCTCTCCATGGAAGAGCAGCAAGCCATGCAGTGGATGATTCACTCTCTTGTTCATTAATCTTGTCTGTCATTTAATCCACTGGGAGCAGAACATTTCCAGAAACAACTTTCCACCAGCACCTCACCAGCCAATTACAGCAACTCACCTGCAACCCAAGATGCACGTCAGTATAGTGGAATGCAGTTCAGAACGGCAGCCTAACAAGAGAGAAATTCAATCTCAATTATCGGGCAGCACCTGTCCTGAATGTCCTTTGAATGCACAGAGCTGTACAGGGAATTTTTAGCTTTAATGACAGAATCAGCAGGCAGTGCGACTCTTAACACTACTGTTGTTCAGGTTCTGTCATCCATCTCAGCTTTCCCACCTTTATCAGACTTTCTAGGAGCAATGGGAGGCAGGCTCCCTGCAGACTCACTGATAGAGCGTTTATATTTGTGTTTTCCTCATTTTTATCATCGCAAATAGTACTAATGTTGCACTCTCTAGCATGATTCAGACTCTGGTTTCTGTTTTGTACTTAAACATTATGGTGACCCGAAATAACAAGTAGTTCATTTTGACTGGTGCCTGCTGGATGTTTAAGTTGGGTAACAACTAAGCTGTTATTACATAGCTTAGTTGTAACTAAGCTACAACTAAGCTATGTAAGTTGCTTACGCAGCAACTTACATGCTTGTAAGCATATTATGATCAACAGACAGTGCAATATTTTATATCAGAGATGTAATAAAGAAAAAAAAAACTAATGTATTTATATAAAGATATGACACAAATGTAGCTTTTAGGAGTTTCTTCAGATTCTTTAAAAGGAAAAATTGCAATAAATATCCACAAAACCAGTCAGTTTTTTTTTGTGTGTCATTAAGATGGAAATTATGTATGTTTTCAGAGTTATAATCAGCTTTATAGGGAAACGATTGTGAGACCAACAAGAATTCTGAGTTTGATTTGAAGCCCTAACAGGTATAAGGTATAGTTGTCAAAATTATAGAGGAAATGAAGGATTTCTTAAATACAATATTCCACAAATCTCAACATTCCCTAAAAGATATCAAAAATCATAATCAGTTTATTTTTTTAAAGATCATGTAACATTTGCAGGCCTACACAACTTTATATAGCTGGACTTGGGGCATCATGTCTCAGTCCAGCCCACTGGATACATTCTGAAAGTAAAATCATACATAAAAGACAAGCTTAAATTTTTCTTAATAAAACGCAATAACCAAATCATCCACTGGGGATGCAGTATATGAGTCAGAGTAGAGGGGAATTGATTTGCAACATGATGTAGATTTGAAGGACAAGTTGGCCTCACTTGGTTTGGACACATTTTATCAGTATTTCCTGCCTTATATATTCCATGCCTATTTAGGGTGTTTCCCATCTAATAGTCCGGTAAAACTGGTTTAACTGGGGGCCAAAAACCCAACATCTGTTCCACTTTTAGCTGCTGTGGATTGCTTTCACACTGCACTGTCAAACAAATCAAACCCTTCGAGCATCCTGTTTCCCTCCTCACCTGTGGGGGGCGCTGCACCAAGAACCACTGAAGGAAACAACAGATAATCCTCAGAAGAAGGTCCTGAGCGGTAAGACTTTCTAGGTAAGGTCATTTGTAAAGGTCTTTTTTAGATTTGTTTATTATATGTGGTTATGTTTATTCAGTTAAAAACGTTAACTACTAAAAAACATAGCTCACCTCCAAATCATATTGCAGCAAACAGAGCTGCTGCTCCCGCCGTCTTTTATCCAACACCTTTCCTTTTTGTTACGTCTTTTATCAATTAAAATGAGACAAACTATCGCTGCTGCTTCTACATCGTCATCCTTGTTAGATTATTCAAATTCAAGTAAGATATGTTGGGTTTTTTTTACTGCATTTTCTTCTGGAATCAGGACGTTAATGAGTGGAATCGGTTCATGTGGTGTGTTGCTCCTGGCGTGTGGCTGGACACAAAAGTTTGGAAAATCAGCCAACAATCCTAAAATTGTGCCGTGTGAACCAGACCTAAAACTCCCAAGCTCTTCTCCTCTCATCTCATCTCGACCACTGCCCTAACGCTCTCTGACTCAGGTAATATTTACATATCCCTTCAAAATAAGATACAGATGCGCCACAAAAATGAACATTTTACTTTTGTGAACATTTTAACTCATGATAACGACTAATGGAGCCCTGAACTTGTTTCTCTGCAACGAGACGGTCCATCTGGGAGTGACGAGAGACAATGACACCCGAAGTGATGCTTATGCACAGAGTGCTTGGTCTCTGTGTGGTGAAGCAGTTTGAAGCTTCATTGCCTCATTAACAGCCAGTCATCATATCATGCAGAGCAGCTTCGAATGTAGGAATCACCTTCCGGGATAAATCCATTCTCCTGTCTCTACTCTGAACCTTTTCCCCTTTGCAAAAGAAACTTTCCAAAGACTTCTGATATGTTTCTTACTCATTTTGCTGCTTGTGGCTCAATGTTGGCGTGCAAGATGTAACCAAGAGAAAACGGTTAAAGGATTTTCAAAATAAAAGATCTTCCAGACTCAAATAATACATAAAACGGAAATATTTAATTATTTCTTGTGCGGCCCGGTACCAATTAGTCCACGGACCGCTACCAGTCCGCGGCCCGAGGGTTGGGGACCACTGAACTAGAGTTTTATTAAAGTGAACCAGACAGAGCTGGTATGAATGCGCCTGAAGAAACTCACAACTGACTGGACAGTCACATTTTAGTGACAAATGAGACCACAGCTCATAAGACTTTCAAAAACTAAACGTAAGACGTAAATGGATTTTCTTCAAAAAGCAAAATGAGATAACAGTACCAAAAAAAGGGATCGCAAGACAAGATGGCTTCTGCAAAATGTTCACATAGTATGTAATCATACATTTTGTTTGAAGATCCTCATTTGTTCATGTTCGGGTCACTTAGAATGTTATTCATCACACCGCACCTTGAGGGAGGCATCTGATCAATCTCTGATCCGCTTTGCAGCATGACAACGACAGCAAACCCCACAGCCAGAAACACAGGAACCGTCTCCATCAAACAACGCAGGCAAAGAGTGAATTATCATGTTGTTAAGTCAGCATTAGGCAGTTTCTGCTGTTGCGTAGCTGTGTTTTGTAAATGAGTTTTCTAAGACACTGCTCAATCTCACATTTGTCTTTTTATTCCGCTCTTTTGTCTTCAGATTATAGAGTGAATCTCAGCCTGCTTCCATGTAGACCCGTTTTTTTTTTCCTATGCTGTGGGGATGATGACATTAGGCCGGGCTAGTGGGGCTACAAGGTGCCTTTTCTTTGTCCTTTGAGCAAATGAAAGGCGGTACTTGCATCATCCGCTTCGTCTCTACTCCTGCTCTCTGCCCTGCTGGATATACTTTGATCAGACATAATGAAAGCCTCACTCAGGAGCACAATGTACACACTCTGCTGCATTTACCTTAAATTGTCTTTGTACCACTCCTTTATAAACAATTATATTTTTGAAATGACTTCATTTCATGCTACTCGGTAACTGTTGAAGTGTAAGGTGTTATACTTTGTTCCTACAAGGTGCATACATAAAGGTGAATTTCAAGCTGTGATCATGGAGCATAAAAGTTAATGTAAAGTCTTCATTTTAAGCTCATGAACACAGAAGCTAGCAAACGTTTCTCTAAATGAATAATGAAGACATTTTTATGGTATCCAACAGAGGTCACCACTATCTCTGGTGTCTTTACTGCACAATTTCAGCCTCTTAAGATAAACATTTTGGGGCTATAAAATAAAATATATGTACATATAATAACCAAAGCATAACACTGAAATATAAAAGAAGCAAAGAGAAATATGGGGAAATATTGGCAAATCTTAATGTAATGTTTCATTTTAAGAGGTGAAGCAATGGCTGCTTTAACACTATATTGTATGAGTAACGCACTCGACCCAGTGACATCGGACCGTCTTGATTGACAAAAGTTTGAGTTTTGGTCGTGTTTGACAACATGGAGACCAAAAGGACAAACCACCAGAACCACACACACACACACACGCGGGCGCGGCGGGGGGGGGGGGGGGGGGGGGGGGGGGGGGGGGGGGGGGGGGGGGGGNGTCGTGTTTGACAACATGGAGACCAAAAGGACAAACCACCAGAACCACACACACACACACACGCACCCCCCCCCCCACACACACACACAGACACTTGTGCTTCTATGCAAGCTGGTGATTTTGTATTGACTTCCATTCATTTTAAAAGCTGTTTAAAACATTTAGAAACACTTTTCTATTTTAATAGTATGAACACCTGAATATGCATTGAGGTGTTCAGTAAAAGGTAACATCTATAGTCTTTGTTATTTCTGGGAGTACAACCAATCAGTGCCAAGGAAAATGAATCACACTCCTGGATTTAATGTTTTACAAACTGCCAATAGACTGTTGCGTAGTATTGCTCATAGGTATATCAACTTCTGAGGGTTGTTTAAATTTTTTATGTGCTTATTTATTTATTATTTATTTTTATACAGGAAAGAATTCAAATAAATCGGGCCTGGCTCAGCATATTAACTGTTTTAAAGCAAGTTCTATCCACAGAACATGAAAAACACACACAGCTCTGGAAAAAATGAAGAGACCACTGAACTGAACCCTCCTGGTTATTCCACCAAATATTGATTTCTGAACTCTTCCTGAGTTAAAAGTATTGTTGTTTCTAAATGAATATGAACTTGTTTTCTTTGCATTATTTGAGGTCTGAAAGCACTGCATCTTTTTCATTATTTTGACCATTTCTCACTTTCTGCAAGTAAATACTAAAAATTTGCTTGGAATTTCAGAGACATGTTGTCAGTAGTTTATAGAATAAAAGAACAATGTTCACTTTACTCAAACATACATCTGTAAAGAGTAAAATCAGAGAAATTATATTTTTGAAGTGGTCCTTAATTTTTCCCAGAGCTGTTTATCCAACATCATTTCACATTAATATTCACTACAGACACAGACATGCCAACATATGGTTTAGGCTAAAGGTAAGGTTAGTCTTTGTTACATTATGTTAATTAATCAATGCTAAATGGGATAAAATAATAAACATGTGCAATATTCATAAATTAAATGAAATATAATGTAATTTTTATCCTTTCAGCCTATTACTGTATTTGTATTCAAGAAGAAGACTTAAAAACCATTTACTGTAAACTATTTAAAAAAAAGAGCAGTAAAGGAGTTTAGCAGTCACAGGAGCTGGAGCTGCTGGTAAATGGAGGAGAGACCCAGTTGGTCTTTTGAAATGAATGAAGACAGAATGTTGACCCATCTACACTGAAGGGAATTCGGTCTTGTGGTTGACACACTCATTCAAATAAACCAGGTGTTCACTGCTGTCAAAGCTCTGGATATGCTGAAAGACTCCTGAGGCCAGAGAGTGATAAAAAATTTAATCCCTGCAGTACAAACATCAAGCATGTCAGATGACACAAAGATATCAAATGGCTTCCAAGAAAATCAATTATGCAGTTTTTTTTAATGATGAAAAATGTTATTTTTATCCATTACTTGAATGGATATTTGATTTCATTACTTAAATGCATTTCTTTCTTATCATTGTTGGCCAATATTAAGACAAGTGCTGTTTAAAATAAATGTATAATGACAGTCTACGATGAAATAAGCTGAATGGAAACACTAGATAGACATTTTGGAAAATAGATTAGTCATTGCTTCTCTTTAAACATGATAACTTATTTATTTATTTATTTTACTTTTTTTGATATTAAGGTTTCCTTTTGATGAATGGCTTTTTTGCTGAACTGCAGGATAAACTTAAACTATTTGTATTTTCCATGCACTCAGTAACATTGAATTGAGACCCTAGAAAGCAAAGAATCAATAACAAAAAACCAAATAAAACCAATAAGTTGATTCTTGAGCTGACAAGTGACTGACTTCTTACAACAAGGTTGCAGGTGGAATTATCTTCTGTCACAAGGCTAAAGGCTAATGCTAACAGGACTTATGTGCCAATTTATCTATAACACTCCCTTTGCTCATAAATGGTCATCGCTGTGAATGCAACAACAATCTGTCAGCAGGTTACAAATCACTGGAATGTCTGCTGCCAATTCTCACTCTTCTTCTACCAGCAGTAACATCCAGTTGTTGATCACGTGATTCGTGATGCAAAGAAAGGGTTTAGTTTTCCTAAATAGTCCTGTTGGGTTCCGGGGTTTTTCTCCCCATGTTTTGTTTTTGTTAATTATTTTTACTTTTTGGAGCCTGCGGTGGTGTCACTGGTTATCCACCAGGGAGCGCAAGAGGTCGTTTTTCCTGGAGGGGCGTGCCCGTGGTTCAGCACACCTGTTGGTGACCTGCTCATCATCTGGAGGGTTAAGGACGCCGCCTGCCAGCACTCCGACGCCTGAGTGTTTCGCCAGCTTGGTACACGAAAGCCTCTCAGAGCTAGCCTCTGTGTTACTCTTCTAAGTTTTTTCCTCTGAGTAAATCCTTGTTGTTTATTGTGCTCTTCAGGTATTACCTCTCGAGTCGCCTTTTGGATTCTCTCTGAGAGATTCCGTTGTGGCTTATGGACTAAGCCTCCCTCGTGACGCCATGGAAGTTACTCACTGGTTGCCCGAGTCTCCACGCTCACCGTTCCCATTAGTTTTCAAGGTTTTCTCAGTTCACTCTGGCTGGCAGTCGGAACCCTCTCTCCATCAGCGCTGAACCTAGTTCTTACCTGCCCGTCCTCCACCGCAACCCACTGGGTTGCTGCAAATCCAAACGCTGAGGGGATCTGTTAACTGAGTTCAGTTCAGGTAAAACATTTGCTTTGGATAATCTGTCTTGTTCAGGTAGGTTGTCACGTTCAGGTAAGTCGACATTTTCAGGTGAGTAGACACTTTCAGGTAGGTTGACACTTTCAGGCAAGTTGACACTTGATGCACCCTGAATATCTCCAGTACTGCCATCTCCTACAAGGGACTGAGTTGCTGGAGCATCAGGTGAGAGGGAAACTGCAGACTCCTCTGTTTCTGCTGTTTGTCGAACTGCACAGGGAGACTCACTCAACGTATGAGTTTCAGGCACTACGACATATGCTTCAGGTTTTGACATAATACGAGGGAAGAATGTCCAATCAGGTACATCATCCAAATCTGAGATGATTTCCTCTTCACTCTCAACGACTGGACATTGTCTCGTTCTGCGTCTCTTGTTTGGACAAGGTTTGACTGTTTCAGGTTCTGCAGCTGGTGACAGGAATCCACATGGCAGAAGCAGGTCTCTGTGCAGAGTCCGCACTGGTCCATCTTTACTTTCCGGTTTAACTGTATAAACTGGCATTTCTCCAGCTCGCTTGAGGACAATATAAACATCCTCCTCCCACTTGTCTGCCAATTTATGTTTTCCACGCAGCTTCACATTTCGTACGAGAACTCTGTCTCCTGT
>CAEFZX010031611.1:0-55137 GCA_903066825.1 Alfaro cultratus
TGTGTGTGTGTGTGTGTGTGTGTGTGTGTGTGTGTGTGTGTGTGTGTGTGTGTGTGTGTGTGTGTGTGTGTGTGTGTACACTAGAGGTAACCAGACAGCAGAATGTACACCTTCCTCTCATGTAGTTAGGAACCTGAAGAAGGGTAGAGAGATCTTGACAAGGTCAGTAAGCTTTGTAGCTCATAATTACCAAGGCAGGGTATACAGTATATGTCAAAACTAGTAGACCATGCAGGGTTCAATACACAAAATGAGCCTGTATGCTAAAAGTGGATACAATGTGTCTATCTATAGTGGGATTCATGGTTTTAGTAGTGCACTGTAATAAACACATTTTGTGACACATTATTATTAATAAATATTCATATTTATTTGGTTCAGTTCATATGTTGCTTTAATCATTTTACAAATCACCAGATGATTTAGCAGCCATGTTCATTGATCACACAAGGTAAAACAAAACATGAATTCATTAATCGGACAAGAGATTAGCAAACAATTTAATCACCAACTCAAGCATTCATTTGATAGAATTTTGATTGTAATTTAAGCAGAAAAAAATTAATCATGTTTCCTTACATCAAATTAAGAGAGTTATAGCATAAAAAAAGTTGATGTCTGAATATGCTGATGTTTTCATTAGCAATGCAAATATCTTCAATAATATTTATTCAGTTCTACTCTCATCATGTCATGATTGGACAAAGAGGCTATCTTTGTAGAGTGTAGAGGTATCGTCTACCTCTACACTTGAGGTAGATGATATTCATTTTACTTAAATGCTCTTTAATCATTCAGAATTTTTGGGACTTAAAATCAAAATTTCACCCCCTTTTTAATATTTTCAAAAGAACTGTAGTAGGCTGACATGAACTGATTAAAGCAGTAGCTTTTTCTCTTTAAATAAAACTGTTGATCTGATGAAAAATACATTTCAGGAAACTCCACATGATCATTGTCTTGTTAAAGACAACATATTTCAACGAGAATGTTCTTTTTCTTTGTTTCAGTAAGAGATTTTGCACATGTCAATTTTACTTTCTTCTCTGAATCATTCATTGTATTTTTTTAAGTATTCTCGCAGGCTTTTTGCTCACATTAGTAGTACACAACCAAAGCGACGTAGGAGATGATTGGCTAAAGCCAAAGGCTCCTGTGTACAGTGTCTTATTTTGCAAAGCCATCCTCAGTTTAACATTCTTTTGACTGTGTAGTGTACATTTGGAGTTGAATTACCTCAAATGTGTAATAATAAAAAAGTAAAATTATGTTAAGTGCATGTTTAATGAAGAAGTGTCTTTATTGAAAACAGTTAATGTCTTCATAGTACCGTTGCCTCTGGTAGGGAGTACTCCATCTGATTGTTGCATGTACCATCAATGGTTGATGTCCTTTGTGGATTCAAAGAGCTCACCTGATTATTAGGTGGATTTAAGATGCACAAAGTCACTGGGGGCCTCATTACCTTCATGAATGTGTATTCCATTGTTTTGCTTTTTTCAGTTTAATTTTTTTCCTCTAATGCAACGAGACAAAGAATGGGTGAGAGAAGCTTTCAAGACAATCCTGGAGGAGGGCAATTCACAGTGCTTTGGGAATGCTGCCCCATGCTTCTCCTCCTCTCTCTGCAAAGGTTGAAACTGAAGTTATGGTCCTTCTCTTCTCTGTGGGTACCTCTGGGGGCCATGAAATGCCCCGTTGGCCCCTTATCTCCCAACTCTTGTGGTTGCTCTCCGATTTTTACAGCAAATACAATTAAACATCTTCCAAAAATGTATATTGAGAAAGTATTCTCAGAGCAGAGGAAGCTCAAACAGCGAGGAATAGTTTAGGAGGAGTGTTATGGAGAGAGAGACCCTGAGCTAATCATAAAACCTCTTTGAATCTCAGTGAAGTTCATTTCAGTATATTACGTATCTTTCTCTGCCTCGTATAGCATTTTATTTAAACTTTGCAAAGAACAGCAGCAAAAAAAGTTATTTTTCTCTTAATATCAAAACTTTTTAAAACTGTCAAAATGTTACTGCAATAAAATCAGTAATCTGGCCTGACCAGTTGGCTTTGTAGATTTCTGATTATATTTCACAGCCATGTAACACTATAAGAGGGAATAGCTTAAAAAATTCCACCAACAGATGGCTGAAACAATGTAAGTTTAATGACGTGTGATATATGGTCTCCTGCCTTACTCTGTGATTTCACAAGATGTTGCTTCTGTTTTTCAAAAGGAATACTCAAAAACGTTATCAGGATGAATCAAGACAAAGTTGCGACATGACTCCTGCTTCCATTGAGCCTCTGTTATAGACATACCACACGTTTTGATCTACACTTGTGTCAAAGTCTGAAAAAAATAGGAGAGGATTCTTTCTATTGTTGCAGACAGATTCAACAGACGACTCAAGACCTTGGCTTGCAGGTCAGATTTAAGTTATGTCTAAATTGAAAGCTTTGTTTTTGGGGAGATTGCTTATACTTTGTTGCAGTTATTCAATTTGTGGATAAAATCTTATTCCTATCAAAATGTTCTTACTGCATAATGCAGAAAAGTAGTGTGTGAGAATTTATGACACACCAACACATTTGTAATTCATAAAATTTACAAAGGGAAGCACACCTTATGTTTAGAAAATACTACACTAAAAATTGTTTTTTGCAGTGCCAGGTCAATGCATACCCCCGTTTTCTACCATGCATGTTTTTCTGTCATCACCATTGTTTCATGATATTCAAAGAGATATGTGTCTCTCTTTTTTTTGAGAAACACATTTATTGTTTAAAGAAATAACTTTACATTTTTTAATTACGGACATATGAATAGTCAAGGGCTCACTACCCTGTGATGATACATGACATGAAAATCTCATACTAAAGTGTAATTAATCACAAATGATTATACATCCTCAGATGACAAAGCAGTTGAAAATCATTACACTGCCAGGAATGAACTGATGCATGGTCATTATGAAGCATCTCATATCCAATTGCTCTTTTCCATACCCATAAATATCTGGTACAAAATGACACAATCTACAAATACAGAAAAATAGTGATGGGTTAAAATGACCAACATATTCTTGTCACATTTTAATATGTCAAACTTCCTTTCATACACAAATGTCAAATCATCATCATCTCCACCCAAGTGTACTGAAAGAAACTTAAAATGCTTATGGCGGTACAATGCAAACACTGCATATCTTGGGGGTTGGGAAGCTGCATCTTGTTTTGGCAGCTGCAAAGAAAGAAGTGCCTCCTCTCTTCTGTGCTCTTCTGGCACTTTGCCTTCTGGGGTAAGAAACTAGGGGACAGGTGGGGACAGAATGGCCCATGCCAGCTGACCTGTCATCTTTCGAATCTGTATATGGAAAAAAAAAAAAGCAATGAAGTTGGGGGATGAGGATTTTGGCGGGGGCTGTTGAGGCCTGGTATGGTACGCATGCAGCATCAGTGTTGTGTGTGTTTTGGTGTGTCTGTGTGTGTGTAAGAGAAGGGAAAGGAAAAGAAATGGAGGAACAGAGGATGACAAGAGAGAGACAGAACAGGATGGTACTGCTGATGGAGATGGGTTGTGACAGTTCTCCCTGGGATTGTGTGATTAATTGGGTTCAGGTCACCTCTTCAATGTCTGGACAGTAATGCTATGCAGTCTCATATGGCTATTTACATACAGTGGGCTTCTTGGGCTCCCAACACACACACACACACACACGCGCACGCACACACACACACACACACACACACACACACACACACACACACACACATTCACACATGCATGTGCTAGGGAAACAAAACACACACTGTCTATGTGGAATACTGTCATTATTTTTAGCACAAATACAAGTCCAAGTTGTTGTAGTAGCAGCAGTGGAGCTTGTTGGTTTCCATGTTGTATTCAGATACAACTTTTTTCTTGTTTTTCTTTTTATATTTTTTCTTGTGCTGGAACAAATATATGTACTTGACAAGAGCTCCTGCTAAGAAAGTGGTTGTCGATGCTGAAGTTCCTGTGTTACCTTTTGCAAACTCTGTCTCAAAGCACCAGCCCCTCTTTCAGAAGAAGGGATAAGATAGCAACCCAATGGAAAGCACAGGTACTAAGAAGACACATGCCACTGAATAATTTATGGCCCAGCAAAATAGAGACAGCCACTTGAAGTCCTGAGTAAGTAGGAGACATAGACACTGGTGACATATCAAGCCACAATAAAGAGACAGGGAACAGTGAGGAAGGCAGAAGGAAAACGTTCTGAGAATCTCCTGAGTTAAGAGTTTGTTTTGGTTTCCCCCGCACTATCTACCTTTCTGTTTGAAAGTTGCATTGCACTGCCTTGTTTACCAAGTCCTCTTGCTGCTTGCTCTGTCACACCAGGGATAGTACCCAGGTGAGCACCACTACACACAAGGAAGAGAGAAGCCAGTGGCCCTTTGATTCTGGGCTGCTGGTTCCTTTAGATTAGCTATTCTCTCTATACCCTGATGAATGCACTGGCAGAACAGCCAGTGTAACGGAGGGAGACAGCTCCATCCCAAATGGGTTGCATAGGAATGACGGCTTGCTGGCTGGTTGGCTGGCGACTTGCAATGTTACTGGCTGCCTGACGTGCTGCCACGTTGGGTGCTGGCGTCTTGCAGAGTAGGTGGGTATGACATGAAAGGCCAGCTCCTTTTTGGCCGCAAAGGCAGACACCCAAGATGGCCATCGAAGTCTCCAGACCCCATCCAGTCTTCCCCCATTACACCTCAGCTGTACTGATGATGACAGGTCGTGGCGGTGAAGCTATCCTCATGCTGCCCGTCACATCTCCGCCACTTTCATCCCCTTGCTCACTTCAAAAGTGACATCTGTCATCACTAAGGAGCTTGGAAGCCCTGTGTTCCTGCAATGCACTGCTTTGATGGTGATTTGGCCCCAGGCGTTTGTCATACATAACTTAGGTGGAGAACAATGTGAAATAAGACTTGGATTTTAAAGTATAAAAAGAGGTAAGTATAATACAGCTGGGTAAAATCAAAATCGCTCTAACCACTGGAGGGAGCGTATCAAAGTGTAGTGTGAGCTAGAAGAAGTATCATTTGTTGCTCATATCACAGTCTTGTCAGTTTTCTTCTTGTTCGCCTGGTTACTGTGTCCCCATTCACAGAGAGAAGCGGTTGGGTGATGGCAGCCTATCAGTCTGGTGGTATAGAAATACCATTCAGAGAACTTCCTGATTATAGGCTTTCGGTCTGAACCCACAACTTTCAGTGTAGCACACGACCTCAGTCAACAGCAATAATATCAACAACAAGCTTGGCAACAGGCTATGAGGTACGGGCTGCACTCACACATACCACAAGTTTAGCTGCAGTTAGTTTTTTCTGGATAAATTAGTTGAGAATTTAAAAGTTTATGGAGTGACTTCTGTAACGTGTATATTGTATCCTAAAGAAGGCGTAAATATTTGTGTAGCACTGTGTGTGGGTCGGTGTGTTTGTCAAAAGTTAACATTTTGGGATGATTATCTGTTCAGATTATTGTGAATGTGAAGGTGTTTGATGTAATGCAGTGGTTCTCAGAAAATGGTGCAAGTACTACTGGTGGTACTTAGGATTTCTTTAGCAATACACAAATAAATATTTGGTAGATGCCAAACATTCGTAATGTACTGTAAACACAAATTAATAAAAATTCCAACAGCCTAAAATATTAGTATATTAAACACATTACTCCATGGTTTTTGTAACAGCTCAAAATAGAAATGCAGAGGAAAAATATTGAGTACAATTGAAGCAACTGATGCAGGTATTCATACCTGAATTCAGAACATAGAGCTCGAAATGAAATACAGCCTAACTTATCTGTACTCAAGTTCAAAATTTAAAAGCCAGTGCAATTTGCTAACATTCTGCTAAGCAAGCAATGCAGAAGCTAAGAAAACCCCCCAAAAAACATTAATTTGCTTTCAGAAACTAAAGTAAAACGATTATTAAAGCAGATTTTATAGCCTAGCACTGTTTGTATGACAAGTTTGCTGAAGTGCAAACAGTTCAAATTGCTTTTTTTCCCTCTATTGCAACTATCACAAAGTTTTGAAGGTGTTTCATCTTTCCCAGCTTAGAAATTTGGACTGTTGAATAAAAATTGGACAAATAGATATTTATCATGCATATTTTCATCACCAGACTCACATTGAAGATACATTGAAGAACTCTGTATACATGTGTGATAACCTCAAGTGCAGCTTAAGCTGCAAATGTGCACCACTAGTAAAAAAGAACAAAAAACTGGTAAACTAATTGGGCATGATAATATTGTTAATTAATAACATTACTTAGTTGTGTGCAGTTGGTTGCTTGAAAATGTCTGATTAATTTAGCTTAATTACTCTAATTAAGCTAAATTAGAGAAATGAAGCTCTTATAAAAGGACTTGATCGTCACCAAAATACCCTTTCCCCCTTACATTTTGACCTGCATAACGTTCTTTTTAATTTTTTTTTTAATAGACCAACTTACTTGGCAAGATAGGAAACAGTGCAACAGCATATTGAGGTATTATGTGTTCAAATGAACTCTAGTGTTTTTTGTGATTATTTATAAAGCCTTCAAATCCAACTTCTCCTACTGTCATTTTTACACTCTTTCACAGTCTGTGTTGACATCTCTCCATTTTGGGCTCCATCTTCCACTACTTTCTTCCTCTCTTTAGGGTTAACTAGCAGTTCAGCCATCCTTCGTTCTTACATCTCTGTAACTGACAGGCTTGTCTTCCAGATGGCCGCCAGATTGTCAAGCTTCTTGTCAGCTGACATTAAGTTTTTTTGATTGATACACAATTTAAAGTGCCTTCATGTTCTCTTTCTCAAAAGTAAATGTATCTAATTAGTCCTATTTGGTCATGTAAATTCACTTCTTATTTTTACTTTTCTTTTTATTTCCTAACATTTTTTTTAGCTTATTAAACCCACTGTTGATTGAGATGATTACCTCTTAGATTTGCACAACACATAAAACCTGGGGAGCAGTCTATGCTTCTTTTTCTGTTGTTTGATATTCATATATCTAAATTTAACTTAGTTTTACATGAGAGCATGTGCCAAACCACAAAAAGTTTGATAAAGCCAAGGTCACACCTCAGGCTTATTCTCAAGCGCTTGTTAGACTTTGTCAAACTGATTGAGCTCTTTGGGCTATGTCTCTTTAAACAAATTAAACCAGCACAAGTATGCCATTTCTCCCTCAGCCTAAACACAGCTACTTGTAAGTTTATTCTAGATGAAAACTTTAAGCCAACCATGTGCAAAATCAACCTTAATATAAGAGAAACCAGAGTGTTTTTTCATTCTCTCTACATAAACAAAATGTTTAAAATATAAACATATCTGTTTGACTTTAGACAGTGTAAATAAACAAAGTAGACAGTGTGCCCCAACAAAGCCATCTTTAAATCGAATATGATAACTTAATGAAGTGGATTGTTTGAACATAATTGCATTAGGAGTTTGTCTAACTTTGCTAACTCCCTACATAAGTCAGTTACACATTTAACATTTTTTTAAATGTGTTAACACTAAAGCAAACTAACACCATATGACTTTCAAAAGCATGCACGCATCTTGAATTTTGCGACATTGTCACAAATATCTGAGTATGTTATTGTAATATTACAAACACAAAGAACTGCATAAGTTTGTTAATTTCTCAAAGTTTGGTACACGTATGTACTCAACCCTTTTTACTTCAAGACCCCCAAGTAAAATCCAGCTCAAAAGATTTTCTAATAAAGTTACTTGATTGATTAAGAGAGCCCATCTGTGTTAGTTTAATCGCACCACTTTTCTGCAAAGGCCTTAGTAGCTTGTTGGAGAATAATAAACACCAAGAAACACACCAGGCACATCAAGGCTGGATTTGTGAAAGTGTTTAAGGCAGGTTTAAGTTATAAAACAATATCTTTAGCTTTGAACACTGTTAAATCTACCTAAAACGTGTAGTAACCTTCAAAGTAACTCTCCACTAAATTTATATTTCTGGCAGACAGACCAATAGTCACAGAAGTAGCCACAGTATTTTTAAAAAGTTGCAAAGATCCACATCTCAGGTACGAATAACAACTACTTATGTAATTTACAAATAAGACCAGAAAGATTTGGGAGATTCACCTTTCAGGACATAAACCCAAAGTTATTATGAAAGAATGGAAGACTTGGATCAAAGATCAGAGTCATGGAACACCTTTGTCTAAACATTAAAAAAATAGAAAACCACATGTCATTTTCCCTCCACTTCATAATTATATGTTGTTTTGTATTGGTCAACCGCATAAATAAAATAAAATATCTCTGAGCATAAGGTTGTGTCATGGCAGAAAGCATGAATATTTTTGCAATGTGTGGTTTTCAGAAAAAAAAACAAACAGTGATGAGTCTTGTATCTGTACTATCATAAGTAATATGGCTTTGTGTGCTTGTCATTCTCGAGGGTACATCACAATTGTCACATTAGATTCATCTGTACATGTGCATAGAATCCAACCCGCCTTCTTCCTGCACAGTCGTCCTATCAACAGAGTACCGTTCTGTGGTTCAAGTCGACCACAGCATGCATAAATCATCACTTGTCTTGAGAGCAACATGTTAATCAATGATAGGAACACCAAAAAACATTCTTTTGCACTAATCATGATCACGTTTTGATCTACCCAGAGCTTTAATCTTGTCTTATGTGGACAGCGTTCTTCCTACAGTTGAGCAGGTGAATACCAGCATTGTTGTAGTTGAATACCAGCCCTCTTATCTGCAGACAAGTTTACACTGATTGTTTCATGTATCTAGGCCTAGGCTCCTGATGCTTGCAATGCTTTTGAACCTGGCCTTTTGTGTCCTCCAACGCAGCTTTTGTTCTAGATGAAACAGACTATGTATGGTCAGCACTGGGCTTCTGTACAACGAAGTGTCAGCTTCACTTCACACACACACGCACACACGCTCGAATGCATTTGTGAAGATGAAGGCAGAAAGCAATACACAAACATCTCAGACATATTGTGGGCACTTTGGACTGGAGATCCAAACTTGTGTTCAACAACGTATAAACCCATGTGCACACTTATTTATAGTGTTCATGTGTTTGTGCGTGTAGGAGTGGAAAAGGGCATCTGTTTTTTCTTAACAGTACAACATCCTACAATCTCAATTACAAGAGGGACTTGAGGATTAAAGTTTCATCTTACTGTAACACTGTGGCCTCTCGTGGGCACATCAGAGCACAGCTGATATCTTTTTAACTACACCACCATGTTTACACTCTCGGAGGAAATAAGTTTACTTTTATTTAAAAAAGAAATTTAAATTAGAGAGGAACTGCTGGATATAAATTTAGCTGTCCTCACAAACAAGGCTCATATGTAATGCTGTTACCAAACCCTCTCCTTTCAGCAGTAGACAAAGAAGGCTATGTTCTCTTTTACATTTTGTCTATTTCACCTTCTCATCCATGACTCAAGAGCAGTGCAATAGCAGACTGAGTTTTTGCCGTGTGTATATATTGGAAGTCAAGACATCTTCAAAACAAAAAAGTTTATGGGATACCAAGGGCAGTGCAAAATGGATGAAAGGGCAACACATTAATTGGCCTGGTAGGCTGAAAAGAGACCCACAGCAACGGCTAAGGAGCTGCAGGAATATTTAATTGTTTGTTCTGCCTTTGACAAAAATCTTCACCAATCTTTTTATGCCTGAACTAAGATGTAGGGTTGAAAATGGAACCTCTAACAGACCAATAAAAAGAACAGTCTCAAATACCAGAAGTCTGCTAGGGAGCTTCAGATAAAGATGAACTGCAGTTTTCAGAATCAGTGATAAATTATACCTCCAGATCAACAAATAAATTACTTCCCAGCAAAAAACAAAACAAAACAAATAATGATATTTTAGCAGTCCACAGATAAAACTGAAAGAAAATTTGTGGCATCACCTTAAGGGAGCTGTGGATAAGAGATATTGTTTTGATTAGGTTGATTAAGGTAGAGTCTGCAAATGTTACCAAGATCAAGATGTAAGATTTTGACAGACTTCTCCCATGGAACATGCTTTTTTCTATTAAGAAAATGTCTTTAAGAAAGTTTTAGAGTAAGAGTATTTCAGTACTTAAACTATTTTCCCCATAGTATAAAAGTGTTTTTCTGCTAAATTGGAGGGCTATATGTCACATTAAAGGTGGAAAAAGATTTTTTCACCTTTTTTCTAAACAGAAAATTGACAGTTTATTACAGGTGTATAAACATTTGAGGTTCATTGTGTACTTAAAAGTTATTACATTAGTGCATGTAAATAGATCCAGTGACTCCATAAATCTCAGACATTCAGTTTCAGGTATCTTAGAAATATGCTGTTTAGTAAACTTCTTTAACTTTGTTTGGCTTTTGGTTTTGTTTAACACAAATTATAGAATAATGTCAAAAAAGAAGGAATAACAAAAGCTCAAATGTGAAACAACTGCAATGTGGGCCGTTGGCTGTTTTCTTTTGAGTGCTGACAGAATCTTGGTGCACTTTTCTGATTTGGATGTGACAAAACCCAACACCAGAAGTTCTTGTGTTTGGATGCGTGAGACAAAAAGGAAAAGAAGGAGCTTGCAAGAGTCTCTCTCAAACTCTAGTGGTGGTGCATGAAAAAATAAATGAGCATCATAATATTGAGGTCTCTCAATTTTTAAGCTGGTGTGATGAAGCGAGTCTCGACTGATGTTTCCTGAAAGCGGCAACACATGTCCCTCTTACTCGGCTGGTGCAGCCTTTGCGTCTACAGATGTGTCGCTTGATGTACCCGTCGAATGGCACACTGCCGCTTAATAAAATATCACTCTTGCTTTGACAGAGAGGCCTTAATTGAGTCCCTTGTCAGTTTTATCAAACTGTGTGTTATCATTCATTTGAAACTTTTTCCATCCTTTCTCCTTCAGTCTCTCTTGCTCTTACAGAATATGTAAGCAGTAAGAAGCTACTGCAACTAAAAATTGAAGGAGGATGGAGTTCAGAAAATGCAATATAGTGAAAAACTCTATGGTTAAAAGGAAAATAAAAAAACATAAGTTAAAGTGAGAGGGAGGCCAAAGAAATACGGAAAGAGAGAAAACCAAGAGAGAGGGTGTTGAGAAAGAGTCTTCTGAGACTTTCTTTTCATTGGATTCATAATTCAGGTTCACGATTTTAATTTCCCTCTGTTCTTATCAAAGGGTGGTGGAGCAGCAGAGGCAAGGCTGGTAGTTTGCTGGATCAGTACATATAAGATGAGCTGGAGCACTCCGTCACAATGCCTGAACAACAGAAGAAAGATGGAAATGTGCAGACTATCCAATCACTCACCCTGATTTCCGCTTTGAAGATGCAAAACCAAAGGCATTCACTGTTTACAAAACCTTCTCTTTGACATTACCTCACTTATTCTTCAGAAACTTTGTGGAGTTTTTGCCTTCAAAGAGTTTTTAATCTCTAAGGAAGATTGCTTGAATATACACGCAAATATTACAGACAAATGCTAAATTGAACATTTTGTCTAATCTGAATTGATATCCATTGCCATATCTCCACCCAAGTACATAATGCACTGTGTGTAGGGCACCAAGTCTAATGTTGAGCGTAACAGTTGGCATTCTGGTGACAGTATTTAAAATATATTTAGCATTTGAGAATGTATTGACTGGTTTTCAAACTACTTCATTACATTTCTGCCTTCTCTGCTCCATCTAACAATGGCTTTAACTGTACTGATGACCAAAGCCTACATGTGATCCAACTATGCTGGTTGGATCCCAGATGTCAATGACTTTAAATACAGTCATAAGTATAGAAATCAATATATTATGTGGAAAATTAATTTCTGCCACCTTTTTCAAGAGGTTTTTATTTTGGTCCATATCTTATGAGCACAGCTGAGGATAGGAAGATTGATTGACCCCTAATTGAAACCTTAAATTTTTTGTCATCTCAAACCAGATCAGTAGCTGCTGCAGTGCATAAATTAATATAATTTATCCATCTTCTGCTTCATCCTACCATCACTTGGGGGCAAACATCAAGAAACTTAAATTCTTCCACTTGAGGAAGAGACTGACCTCTAATCTAAATGAACAATCTATCTTATTCTGTTAAAGAACCAAGACCTTAGACTTTGAGGACCTGCCTACTGGCAGCTTTTACACTTGGCTGTTTTCCACTCCAGTGCATTATAAAGGTTATGGCTTAAAAATGGCAACAGAGCCACATCTTCTGCAAAAAGCAGATAAGATCTTAAGGTCCTCCAACCAGGCATCCTCTTCTATGCAACACGACCATTAGCATTTTCCACATTCACAACATACTTATGAATTAGACAACTTAACTCTTCCATGACCCGGACATTAGTCATTCTGCTATTTCTGAATCAAGAGGTTTGCCAGCCAATCTGAGTTTCTTTTGCATTAGTGTTGAACAATACACAAACATAAAACATTTGACTTTTTTCCTCTGTTGATGCTGTTGTTCCCTTGTGATTTTTCATTTTTCAGCTGCTTTATTTTTCCCCTCCTCAATCTTTCCCTGGTATCAGTGTCTGCAGGGGCATTTTTTTTATGACAGAGGCTTCCTGGACTATTTTGGTATCAAAGCTTTGAGGCAGCAAGAGGCATGCTGTCTGAAGTTGACATGTAAGGAGAGGAGGGTCTACCTCTCATACTGGTTTATGTGGACAAGGTGGTGGGGGGCACACTCAGTTGCTCTTCCAAGAGTAATCTCTAATGGGGAGCCTCAAGAGCTCCTCTTGAAGAACCGACTATCCCTAGCCATTGGTTGAGTCTGCTAGGGAAGTTGCTGTATTTTGGGGCCCGTTTGACAGTATATATAGTGTGTGAATCTGTATTTTTGTGAATTACAGATTCACAAAAATACCTGTAGAAGTGAGATATTTCTTTGACATGCTGGTAGAAAACATGATTTTTACACAAATGTGACAAATATGTAATACCACACAAGAGCAACTTTTTATCTTTGCATTTGCAAATGGCATAAGTTACAGATTAGTTTTGTTTCAAAATCCCAAATTCCTTTGAACTTTCTGATAACACATTTAACATAGATTTTTGCTAATATTTTTCAACATCTACTCTGTTTTACCACCTAATTGACAAAGAAAATAACACAAGATCAAATAAACAAAGTCTTTTTTTTTATTGTTAGGTTAAGTAGTTAAGATTCAATCCCAAGACCTTTTTGCTGCAAGGCACCGGCATTAACTACTGTGTTATTATGAGCTCATGCATTAAACACTAAGAATTATGCTCAAAATGGAAAAGTTTTAATGTAATTTATTAAATGTGTTAAGGTAGAAAAACTGTTGTAGTTGTGAACTTTCAGCTACACCTGGTCTCCACATTTCTGCTTGTGAACTTATTTGCAGAAATATAACATGTTGAGTTTCAAGTCTAAAGTCTTTATCACTCTATCGTCATCAATCTAAAATAAGCTTGAATTATTTTGGGAACAAAGGGTAAAACCTAAATCTGTCAAGTCTTTGAATTTGTGTTTTTATTCATTTTTTTAAGCTGGCTGAATGTTGTATTTTGACATACAAATCTTGCTTGCAGCTTTGAAGTAATTTTAACCAGCTTTGGTCCTATAGGTTTCCGTGGGCTGTTGTCCAGATGACCCTACTCTTTTTTTTTTCTCTCACTCTCTCTCTTTCTGCTGAGCAAGTCCATCTTACAGAGAATCCAACTGTGAATCTGTCTGACCTGGCTAGTCTGGCTTCCAACACTGTGTTTCCTGATTCATCTTCTGCCAAGCCCTTCAAGTTATTCATCTGGAAAGAATATGCATTCATCATTGTATTTTTAATCACACCAAATAGATAGACAAAGAAAATGCCTTGGGGAGACGGGGAGCAATCTACAATTCCCAGAGCTCAGATGGTATTCCTGCCTTGCATCACCAAACATTTCCCAAATTGACTTTGAATGAATTTATTTTTAATGTGCAGAGGAGGCTCTACCACAGAGAATAGAGTTGATGTATAAAAATTGGCTGAATGTGTTCATGTGCACACTGATAGCCACAAACCTTTATATGCTTTTGTGTGTACACCAAACTGTGTCTACATAAAAAAAAATAAATAAATAAAAAATCTTTTTTTTTCGTTTCTTGGTACTCAAATATAAATTTCTATTTTTTCTTTCTCGTAACTCCACTGAAAAACAGCTAAAGGCTTGATTGCATAATCCTAGTTTGACACATCTCCGACCTCATAAAAGCCTGGTCGAATTGGTTGGCCTTGCCAACCCCTTCACAAATGAGCAGGCTCATCCCTTCATTCTTCTGTGTTCATTAATAAATTAATTTATCAGCTCGTCTTGGTTCCAGCCTAATTGAGTCCCATTGCAGCTTTCTAAGTAGGACACAAACAGATCCGATAAATGAAATGGTATCCGGGCCTCTGTTCTTTGAGCAAAGCCCGGTCCTGGTACTACATGTGCAAGTTTAATAACTCATTTATTATGACGTTGGTTATTTCAGTGTAGCATGCTCATATTTTGTATGAGCTGAAAGATGGAGTCAATGTGGGAAGAAGGGGAGAAAAAAAGAGGAGCACTGGGAGGAAGGGGCTCCCCCTGTCATCTCATCACTGTATATACACAAGTTTGTGCATCTACACACACACTGCAAACAGATGTGGGCTCAGAGAAGGGATGGCTTTCTATATCTTAATGCCATTACATTAAATTTTAAATAACGTTATGCAAATCAGAAATGACAGGAGATTATCTCCTTGGGACCTTGAAAGGGATTCGTCAGTTCTTATTCCAATAGCCCTGGAAAACAGCCCAGACGTCCTGAGTGGAGAAATATGGCAGGGCGTGACGAAGCCTCTGTTGAAAGATGGGACCGTGAGAAAAGGCCCCAAGTGCTGGCTATTAAAATCAATTTACACAAGAAGTCAATGAAGAGAAATCCCTGAGTGGAGGCACCTCCTATAGGACAGCGTAGGGGTCCTGGAAGAGGAGCACAGGCGATGATAAAGGATGTGGTCAGTGCATGCCAAGGTGAGAGTTAAACAGAAGGACAAAGAAAAAAATTGAAGTAGATTGGAGATCATTTTCCGTTTTATTGCTGTTTATGTGTGTTGTTTTTTTGCAAAGGTTAGCATCCCAATTTGTGACAACCACTGACTTTTGCATTGTAAGTATACTTTGTAATATGCCAACATGAAGTGGTACATATTGTAGTGGAAACAGATGTGTTATAATTTCATTTCCCCACCAAACATAGGGAATATATGTAAGATTTATTACATTTTTGCTGTATGGAGCTTCAGGTCTTTTGGAGTATGTTTTACCAGCTTTGAACAGTTGGAGGCTGAGATTTTTGCCCATTTGGGTTTAGGTCGGAATATGTTTCAAAAGCAATAGTGTCTTGTCACATAAGCCAACATAGTCAGCTCAACAGTACTCATGGATGAAAAATATAAAATATTTTTAAAAATTAAAAATGAATGCCAGGTATGTAAGCTTAAGTGGAAATCTACATCTTGTCACATCTATAATTGTGCCCTAGTTTTCAGTTTTCTGGCTAGTGGATTGATACGCCATCAGATTATAATCAAACTCTACTTTAAATCTCTAGACAACATTATCACTGACCTGTCTGTTGTGTTTCTTCTTCTTTCTGATGCTGATTCTTCATTAAAAAACTCACAGCTCTGTCAAAGAACAGTGACAGTAAAGTGCTCTGTTGCCCTTTTACCAAGTGAAAATATGTACTGACATATTGTAGGTGCATCATACTGAGAGATGTAATGAGCTTTTACTGTTTATCACATGACAATCCTAGTTTCCTCCCACCCTTTCCCACTCTTACTACAGGCCAGCAGTGTGGCAACTTATGCGCAAAAAGCCAGTCTCAATAGTGTGCTAGGGACATAGCCATCCATTACAGAGCAAACAATGTTTTGTCTGTCTCCAGTGCTTTGGGCCAACAATTAAAGACATCACGCCAGCACAGAGGCACTAGAGGGGGGAGCGAGCAGACCTTATCAGAGCCATTCCATCAAATATTGATGAACCTAATTGAGGTTTTTAGGCTCTACAAAGCTTCCTGAGGAGGGTATCTGTTTTTATGGGAAAGCACAGCCCCGGTCTGCCGGAGCAGACGCCGAGAAGTGTGCAGTCTTGTGTGTAAATTGCATGTTATGTAGAGTAACTGCAGGCAATTGCATGTTATTGAGATGGAGGATGAAAGAAAAAAATAACTTGTAGCAATCAAATTCTTCTTCCACAGATGGAAAGTGTGTCAGAACCAAGGTCTGTAGGTTGCTGCATAATGCTACATCGCACATTGAAGTATATGGAAAACACTTAAAATTATGATTATGTTCTGTTTCTTCTTTTTTATTATTATTTGAATCTTTTTTTTTCTGGTGGAGTCAGTAAACAGAAACACCATCTGCCATTTCTAATGGTGTCTGTGTGTGTTTTCTCTCTCCTCTTTCTTTCAGTCATTTTGAGATAATTCAGGATTACATTTCAATCTTCTTTTGCCTGAAATATAAAACTTTACGGCTGCAGTTCTCATCCCTCTCTGTCTCCCACTGCTTCTCCCCCGTGACATCAGCCTGAGAATGACAGCTTTAATTTGCAGCAAAACAAGTGGAGAATATTGATTTCAAAAAGTGGTCTGTTTTTCCCATGGAAAAAAGAAAAAAAAGCTGTCTGCAATGTGAAAACCTGTAGCCTTCAATTAAGTGGGGCTTGTAGGTGTGTGTGTTTTCATTTGGGCACTGTGTTCACTTGAAATGATACATTAAAGGCTATGTTTTACTTCAATCAGACTATGAAAATATACACACAGACCTAAGTATCTCTTACAAGGTTGGCACACACACACTCCGTCACCTTACAGCACCAGACGGATGGTATTTAACTTAGAGCAAGAACCCTGTTCTGCACCAAAATGGGAAAACACTTTTTTTCTTCACTTCTGAAGACGACACACAACCTGGAATTCATGTCAGTTTATGTTCGGAGGTCTCCAGTCTCTCCTCTCCTCCCTGGCATGTTTTCTTTTTCTTTCTTTCGAAAGCAACCTTGTACAGACTGTTTTTTTCCCCCTGAACACAAAATATAGTAATTCAAAGCTTTTCACATTGGCTCCATCCACATGGACTGTTGAACCATTGCATTGGTGTTTATTTCGACCCACAATAAACCTGCTCCAATTAATTTGATCGTATGTGGTGAATAGTCAGTCCCTATGGTAAGGCTTATCCCCCTTAATGCAAGGCCTATTTGGGTTCTGATCTGGTGCTCAGGGCTGTGCAGAGTTTGGGTATGAATGTTGGGACTGACTAGAGCTGGTAGTTGTAACACCCCATCCCAGAGGCTTTGGAAGTCATCCTGCTAATACAGACATGAGTAAAGCTCCCTATCATCCCCCACAGAATGACACGGCACGACTCCAAGACTTAACTCTTACAAAGAGCTTAAATATCTTAGATGTGTAATGCATAATGGAGGTGTGTTCTGTACTTTGGGGCACAGGGTATTCCCAGCACTATACCAGGCTTTAGTACAATAGCATGCTGGTTTCTTCATTAAACCAAACAGCACTCTAAGAGATGCTTGTGAATGAGTGGAAACTAAAGGAGTGTTTTAATGAGAAAGTATAGCACATTAAGTCCACTTACATGGCAAAAATATATATTTTTAGCAAAACATAAAGATTAAATTCTTTCTCTCGTCATCCTTATTTCTGCCTTTGTTTGACAAGCGTTTGCACACGTGTGCATACATTTTCCCCTGTCTTTGAATACAAGTTTGCCAAAAAGGAGGTTGAGGCTCCCCTAGTGGCTTCTCTGGAGAATTACCTCAGAGAGTTACAGCTTTGCTCTGCAGCAGACTAATGACAAGAAAAATAGCAAACACGTTACTTTTTTCCTTTTTGTTTTTTTTCTATATCAGCAGATCCAACTGTGCATCTTCTATTTTTGTTTGCTCTCATATGTATGTGATAAGAAAAGCTTGTTTATGAAACATTGTGTAAAGTGCAAAAAGTCTGTTGGTATTTAGTGTTTGCAATTCCAAAACATTGTTTTCATCAGCTACTACTAAATAAAATAAAGGTTTTGAGGGAGGGCATTATTTATTGTCATATGCATGTTTTCTTTGCTTTGAGGATGTTTTTTCCCTAGTGTGTTTTGTAGAAGAAAAAGAAGGGGGCAGAATATTATGTCAGATTTACTAAATAAATTTTATTATTAATCTATTTCTAATTTTAGTTTAGAATTTTACAAAAATGAAAACAGAGAGAAGTCCAACAACCTTCTTTTAAGTGATAAATGGGGAGAGAAAAAAATCTTTAAGAAAAAAAAATATGGCAAAAACAAACTGAGATGAGCGATTTTCTTCTTGAGGAGGAGACAGGTTGAAAGGGCTCATAGAGGGTAAATCTATGTGGCTTCTGTGGATAAGAAAAAAATCATTTATTTGTAAAAAAAAATAAAAATAAAAACCATGTTCTAATTTGCTCCCACTTACATTTATAAACTTCCTCATCCTAGTCTGTCTCATAAATCCTAACAAAGTACATTTAAATTTTTGTTTGTTAGTTGAGAAAAGGGGCATTAATACTACACTTAGCCATTTCAGTGGAAGCAGATGACTTATGCACAGTGTTGAGAGATGCACTAACTAGAGGTGTTAATTTGAAACTGATGATCAACTTGCTTTGTCTATGCAGTCTTGTTCTTCCTCTTTGCATTCTCAGTATTGCTGAGTGACTAATTGTTTCAGGAAGTGGTCAGCAGCCCAGGGTATTTCAATTTCACTGGATTTAGGGAAGACTCGCAGGAGGTGTGCACATTTATGGCTTAATACAATCGCATTTGTCAGCATGATCCTTTTTAGGTGCAATCCAATTAAGGCGTGATTCTTTGATTTTATTATGCCCCAGCATTGCTGACAAAATGTTCGCCGTTGCTTCAGCGCGGCTCTATTTAATGTACACAATTTAATTTTCCTAATGAGTTTCATGTCCTGCTTTTTTTTTAAACAGTCTTTGATTCCACTATCTGCTGTGGAAGGATTTAAATGAAAGAGGGCAACATAAGAATATCTGTTAGGTTCACAATTAAATAATCTATGCTACATATGAATTTATGAGCGCGTTAGGGTGCTATTGCACCCTTTATATGTTTTGGGTAATTATCATATTTGATTGGGCAAATGCAAGATATTAATTGTTCTAACAATTGTCATCTGGTTTTGCTTCTGCTTCCAGCTCTGGCTTTTGATATAATGCACCAGAAGTCTCTTTTGCACAAAAGAAGTGAGAAATGCTTTGTTCTCTGTTTGAGCTCTGAACATAACAATCTTTGTAGACTCATTTTTTGAAAGGAGGGAAACATGTTGGAAAACGAAAAGACATGTTTTCTCTTTGGCAAGTGGTTAGGTAATTGATTAAGCTGTTAAATACACATGCACAAGCACACACACTTGCTGGCACACCATGTTCTTATGCATCTCTGCACTAACACATGGATGTGTCAACCTGTTTCCATACCTGCTGGCTTCACACAGTGTCGCTGGAGCATCAGCAGAGTTCCTCCTATTCTACTGCAGATTGTACTTGAGGAGCTCCTTTTTCTCTTCCTACTTCATCACTTCACATCCAACCCACTTTTTCAAGAGACAGATAAAACAAAGTATCAAATGAGAGCCATGACGCTGTCTATTTTCTCATAGGGTCCCCTTATTCTATTTTTTTTACTTTTTCTCTCTCTTGAATTGTTTTTACTAATATGGTCATCTGTCCATTAACAGGGAGTGAGTCAGTCACCTGCCGTTTGGCCCCCCTCCTCAAATGACACACGGTGGAGCAGCACGGCTGTCAGCACCTCCCCCAAGCCTGGATCAGGTGACCAGATTATCTTCCTGCCGGCTTTAATTTCCCACATTCTCGTGTGCCACACTGACAACAGATCACCCACAAACAGGCATGAGACTAACCCAATGACCAACCCGTCCACTGTCTTCACATCATGCGTCAGAGAAATGGTCATGTTGGACCGTAATGACTCAATGATATTGGAATTGTCAATTAAGTTTAAAGATTAATCTGTGGTCTTTCTTGAGTTACAGCATGCCCTGATACTGAGAGAGACTGTTGGGTATCAGGGAGAACACAGGTTCTGCTGAGCCTACAGCAAACACTGTCACCACCTTGGCAAACTGTCAGTTACAAGAGAACCACCCACCACAACTTGCTCAGTTGACTTTTCCTGCCTTGTAATTCTGAGGCTTTAAAACTTAACTATTTAAGAAATCTGGATGATGGCATAAGATCATGGATATTACACCATACCAGTGAGCTGTATGCCATCACACTTAGATTTTATAACTCAGCTGATAATTTTTTATAAAAACTTAACTGTTCAAAGATGTTTTGGATTTAAACTTTACATAGGCTTTGATTAGAAAAGCAACATACTGTACATGGAAAGCTATTTTCCTAATAAATGTGAAATGCACCAGTTATTATTATTATTATTATTATTATTATTATTATTTTTATTTATTTATTTTTTTAAATGAACCAATTTGGATTGTTGAGGATATATATGCTTTGTTTATCTTTAATAACAATCTTAAAATGAAGCACACAACTATTCATATCCTCCAGTGTAAAACTATTATCTCCATTGTCTTTGTTTTAAGATAATAAAATTTTTTAAAATAACAGCAGCTGGGAGAATATTTTTTTTAATCAGAATTTAAAAACAAGTTAAGGTAGGTAAGGTAATTTTATTTATATAGCACATTTTCAATAACAAAGCAGTTCAAATTGCTTTACGTGAATTAGAAGTAAATACAAACAAAACCAAAATAAAGACCATGAGTATTTGCATATTTCTACTGGTATGTTTATGTTTATTTCTGATGATGACTTCACAGTCTTAGAGTTTGGAAGGCTTCCTGCCTTACCATATGACCTTTTGATCCCTCTACAGATTCTCTGTCACATGCTGTTCAAAATCATTGTTGGATCAAAACATTAGTTACTTTAAGTCAGGAGAAACATAATGGTCAAATTATACAATTATAACATTACTTATATCTAAATCAGCTACGGTATTGAATAATTTTGGTCTTAACAAATCAAATGTGATCTATGAAAAATGTGTCTGGAGGATTATTTCTTTCCCTTTCACTCGATAATCCTGATTCCAAATTAAACAAAATTTCTGCATGTTTCTCAGGGTTAGAATGTTTTAGAATCAAACCAAAATTAGTTAGTTTTCTATTGAAATTCCACTATCTGAAAGGAACTGGACATAGAAGAATTTAATTAATCAAACTATTGTCTACACTCTGTCCTCTGATTGGAACTTAAAGAAACAAAAAATTGCTGGCTAACTCATGGAACTTGAACTAGATCCCTCCTGGTGTGCAGTTTCCACAGACTTGTCTCAGCTGGTGGGGACATTTTACGCACACACACCTTTTGTTCTACGAGCTCGTAGAAGCTAGAACAAAAGCTTCTACAAGCCGTCTTGGATTTGGCACCGAGTTGGACACGAATGACAAGAAAACTGTCCACATGTCCAAGTGACTGAAAAACCATAAAACAAACAAACAAAAACATTTTAGGAACTTTTCAAACGATCAGCCAAATGCAGATATTGTAACTAAATTGTGAGAGAGTCATGATTGATGGCTTTTACCTGACTGGGCTTTTTTTCAGGCTGTAACTAGAGTTTCATAAGATCTGATTATTGATCAGCTTTTAGTCACTTATTTGTTTTTTCTGTCACAGTAATACTCAGTCATCCATGTCTGCCTGATCTTGAACTCATAAGAGTTTCATGGAAGTACTCAGGAATAAGGCTACTTACTTAATGTTCCATCAGGTGGCAGCTGTGCTAACCAGTGGAGAACTCTGGATACATGGCTGTGTGTCTGGCTGTGCCCTTTTTGTGGTTGGTAGCTTCTATTTGTGGAACATGTTTTTTTTAACTTCTTTGTGTTTTTCTGGCTGTCTCTATTTGTACCTTGTCTGTAGCTGGTTTGGCTCTCCAATAGCAATTGTAGTATCCCGAGTTTTGGTCCAGATGGTCCCTAACTGGAGAGGAAAACTATTTTCTTGCTCCTTAAATCCCTAAAGATCTTCCTGTCTCAAACTCATTTTACCTTTTGACACTGACTTTTATTTAAGGCATAGAGAAAAGTTTCAGGGGTGTCATAGAATTGAGCTCAGTCTGTAGTAGTGAAGAAAAGGATATAGCTGAACACAATATGATTTACAACATTTCACCTAAATGGTTCGGCACACTGCGGCAGACACAGTCAAAGAGGAATCATCTGCTCTGATCAGCTGTGTTTTGGTACACATTCTCCCTGGTTCAAGACTGTTAGAACTTTTGCTTTAGGTACTCCTCACTTTAACGTGTAAAATGTTTCTGGTGAGGGCCCCAGAGAAAGTCAAGTCCCATCAGCTCATCCTCCATTGCTTGGCTTCCCAATTGACAATTCTGAGAGACAGTTTGTACAGACAGATCAAATCCTTGACCTGCCCCTTTACTGTGGCCTCTCCCGGTGGAGCGGAGTGCCGTAATCTGACCAGTGCACTCTTTTACAGACACGGTCGGGTTCCCTCTGTTGTGCCATTACCAGCTGAGTGTTATTACCCCTCTCTGCACAGGAAAATATGCCTTGATTCCCATCGACCCATCAAAGAATCAATGCTTTTAAAAATCTTAGACACCTTTTACTTAAGAGCAAAAGCATGCATTTTATGTTTTGACATGGTGATATTGATTTGGGTGGCGCAGGGAGACAGTAGGAGTGTGGTGTAAAGGCGGTGTGTTAGTGGTGGGTGATGTGTGTTGACCTCTCGCTAACATTGGTTTCTCCCTCTCCTCCAATCTTTGCAGTTCTTTGCTTTGCACTCTTTGTCGCTGCCAGTGTCTGGTAACACTGCCATCCTTAATGGCTTTCCTTTGCTCCATCTAGACCCCCTACCCCTCTCTCAGCAACTGCTATACCCATTTATTTTTTTTTTCTACATCCACTCTACCATCCTGGCTTCTCTTCTATCTGGAGACTCCCCCACCCTGTACCACTCCGTACACCCGTCTAGTAATCAATACTCAGTGCTTCCCCCTGTCCACATCCAACGTCCCTCACATTTGGCTTGTTGATGAATTATGAATGGGGGCCCTCTCACATCACATCTAAAATTTCTATTGTGTTTGTCAATGGATGATCAATACTTCACCTCGCCAAATCCTCAAAGCTCCTCGTGCTTCTGCTCTCTTGCACTTTCATTCCTCGACTCTTATGCCTCTTTTTGTTTGTTTATCATTTTGAGTTGCAGGAAGTTCAGCGGGTGCTAGGGTCTCCAGGGCATCTCAGATTAGAAAAAGGTAATCATCAAATAAATTCATCCGCCCCTGCTCTTTCCTCACCTTCTCACTCTGCCACTTTCATCACATAGCATGCACTTTATGCTGCCTTTCTCTCTGCAGTGTGTCGTTAACATGTGTCAAAGCTGGGTTCAACTCAAAGAATCAGAGTTTGAAATCCGCGACTTGATGCCAGTTTTAGGATGAATGCCTTTATTTTAAGAAAACCACACAGGCCTCTGTTGACTGTTTTCATTGACATTATTTAACCACCCCCATACCTTGAGGTTTTGTACAGACATATCAACAACCACAGCTGATGTTTGAAGTGAAATGACATGAAAGGATGGAGAACTCTACACACAGTTGTAAATCCTTTCTGAACTTGTACACTGTAAAGATACAACTCTGTAAATATAAATTATTAAAAATGATTAATTTAGTTATTTCAACTATTGCAATTACTGCAATAGTTATTGCAATTACTGGAGTAATTATTTTAAAATGTAACATAATTATTTTAAAATGTAACACAAAGATGAATGTATTTGAAGCATTTCTGAAAATGTTTTTCTTTTGCTTAAAACTACTGATAACTCATAATTTATTTTATGACAGAATTCCTATATATTTTTTTAACATCAATGTAAAAAAAACAAAACAAAGATTTTTAATGCAGAGATATCAGCCTACTGAAAAATAAATGTATGTATATTCCTCAATACCTAATATGGATTCTTTTGAGTGAATTACTGCATCATTGTGGCTGGGAATGACTGAAATCAGCCTCTGACTTTGTTGTGGGATTTACAGTTAGCTTTAATAGCCAGGTTCAACTTGTCTGCATTGTTGGGTCTGGTGTTTCTCAGGTTCCCCTTAACGATAGCTCGTAGATTCTCCATAGGGTTCAAGTCAAACGAGTTTGCTGACCAATCAAGCACAGTGATACCATGGTCAATAAACAAGGTAGTTAAACTTCAGTTAGCAAAGGGAAGAACAAAGTACTCCAAAATTTCCAGGCAGATGACTGAGCTGATTTTTAATTTAAGAAAACATATTGCATATTGTAGAAATGTTACACTGGACCTTAAGCAACTTGGATTTATTTCCTCTCCATTCATCTTCCAAATGCTGGGACCTTGATTTCTAAATTAAATGGAAAATTCACTTTCATCTGAAGAAAAGACTTCAGACAGAGATTTTTTTCTCTGTTTTGGAAGAGGATTGCAATATTGAAGGTAACTTTCTTCAGCAAGGACCTTCGTGCTTCATCTTACAGTGTTCTCCACAATTATGTAGGCCATGACATCTGTAAATATTTTTTTTTTATTGGTCTTATTTATATGTGTGATAATGTGATTTTCTAAGAAACAGAATTTGGAGCTTTAATTAGCAATTATCCACAATTATTAATGTTATAAATAAATACTTAAGATGAACCAATCTCTTTCTAAAGAATCTTAATAAATTGCTGAAAGAAATAAAATTTTCAGGTATAATTTACACTTTATTGACCTATTTTGGGTGAAAGCCATACAGTTTCACTTATGTGTGTATCCACTTCTCTAAGTTTTTTTTTTTTTTTTCTCACACTTTGACTCCCAACGTTCTCACTTTCTCTTCATAACACCGTCCAAAGCATGCAGGGTCAGAGTGGTGGTGGTGGTGTAATTTAAGTGGTGTACAGGGCTTATCACAGCCTAGCGTTCAGCTGTGATCTCTGGCCCTGAGCAGCACCTGCTCGTCACAGCAAATCTCACCTCCCACCTGCTGACGAGAGAAACTATGCTGTCTAATAACTTTAGCGGCGGCTCTCTGCCTCCTTTTCCATGACCACTTAACCCCTGACACGGCCTTTTAAGTAAAGGTCTGGTATGTGTCTGCCAGCCTTAGCTTGCCAGGCGCCTTTGTACCTTTAAAAGTCATTCAGTCTTCTTCTTGCACTGCGACAAAAGCTACTTTAAACTGCATTCAGAAAGACTTGCTAAACATCATAATATTTTGAATGAATCATAAATGATTCAATAAATTTTGTCAAGCAATTGTTTTTAAGTTGTATTCCGACATCTACATATTGGTTAAAAAATAGCAATCTGGAAAATCTCTTGTTTTGCAGCATAGATGTAAGATGAACTCCATATTACCATAGATAAACTAAGAGTTTATCTATAAAGTTTTTGAAGTTCGGGGGCATGTTTGTAGTGTGCATGGAGATGTAATCCAAAATGGCTCAGATTGTTTGGGCTTAACCTCTTAAACTCTGATCTGCTCCTTGTCTTTCTGCACTTCAGCAACCTCACTGCTACACCCCCCACCCAGTTGTCTGCCAGCCCACTCCATAGTGAAAAACTTCACCTCTCCAGGCAGCCTAAGATGGATGTTACTGGGTTACTTGAAGAGCACAATGACCCTGGATTTTTAGACATCATTTATTCTACACAGACCCATGCAGATGCATGCATGTAATCCCTCTGAATGACTGAATCCAGAGGAGTATAGAGGAAGTCCTTCTGATTGGGGTCAGTTACTGTTATCTTTAGTCAGTCTGACCTTTAGCGTTTGTCAGGTTATTCTATGAAAAACAACACAACAGTACAAAACAAGTTCTCATGCTTCATTCTCTTACTAGTTTAGTTGTATTTTGTGATTGCATGGACAAAAAGCCAGAAGGCAAGTTTTTCTTTTTTTTTTACCCAACTAAAAATTAGTAAATGACTACTGTTAAATTTGCTACTCAGTCATAAGAAAAGAAAATAATCATCAAGTGTGTGATAACTTTTAGATTAAGGTTTCTAAAGTCAGTTGGTCCAAGGACACCACTGGTTTTGCCATCTGCTCAAGACCTGGATGCCATGATACACCAGTTCTCATCATAAATTTAACTTTGTGAATCACCAAGAGGATACCTGCACTGGGAAAACTATACTCCAACTAAAGGACTGCTGCAGAGGTCAGGAAAAACAGTCAAATATGGAAGCATAGGGCAGGTTCTGATGTGGAGTTAATATTAGAACAGACCTTTTATGTAGTTGTTCAGGGTGAAGAGGTGTATACTTGGTTACTTTGAGACAATGTTGACAGATAATCCCATGCAAATTTACTCAGAGTTTAGACTAACATTTTTATTGCCCTGTCAGTTAGATTTGAAATTATAATCATGTTTGTTTCTGATTGAAAATGAGACCAATGTCTCTCAAAACACATTAAAACAATGCAAAGATATGTATACATTTTAAACAAAATCTTTTATTACACATTTTAATTTTAAAATATGTCAAAAAGTGGTCATTCTTTCATCCTTCTTCCATGTACTGAAACCCTATTGCAGCTGAGCACAGGCTTGTCTCCCTTTTAATAGTGAAAAACGAGAGCTGTCATGTCGTAATCATATAATAACCGTGCACGGTGTCACTTTCAGCAATTAATGGAGACACTGTGACTGGGTTACGTAAATCCTGGCTAACTTGGCTCCAGCTGGGTGAGGCAGCGAAAGAGTGTTGCAGAAGCATACATTATGATGTGTTCGTTTTATTACGTCTGGTTTTAATAGTGTTAGTGGTAGGGTTATTTGTTGCATGACCAGTGAAAGACTGACCAGCTCAGTGTTTCACAATTCTGTGGAAGAGCCTTGGTTCACTCTTCATTAGAGTATTACTTCATTTCAGCAAGTTATTTGTAAACTTAGAAATGCATACCTATTTTATCCTCTAGCCATCAAGTTTCACCCACGCAGAGTTCAGAAATGGAGCATTTTAGAGTCCTAATTTCTTCTTTATAGCCATACTGTTGTAATTTGCTTTTTGAATGAGAACGTTACCTTTTTACAGAGCCTGGTTTCAGCTCTGAAATATTTTTCTATATAGTGAAGTCGTAGTTTGTTTGAAAGACACAAAAGTCCTCAGATTCTATAGCAATAAAAACAAGCCTTTGCTAAAAAGTTGCCACCGTGTTTTTGCAATGATGATTTCTTTTTTTTTGTTTTTTGTTTTTTTCTATTTTTGGTCTTCACAAAGATTTTTTTAAAAACGTCCAGTTTTTCATTCCCAAATTTTTTTTATTTTTGTTTGTTTTTGTTTTTCGGGGTTTTTTTAAAGGAGATTTTTGTGCTTTTTTCTTAATTAACTTACAGGATTTTGTGTCGCAAGTGGTCTTTATCAACAGCAATCAGACAGGAAATATACAGAGAGAAGTGGAACAGACATGCAGCTAAGGTTTGAGGATCGGCAACCAAACCACGGACAGCTGTGCTCAGGACTACTTTCCTCCATATAAGGAATACTCACTCTTCCGCTACACCACAGGCCCTTAAATGAATTATCATGGCACATTGCACATATAATATATGGTTGAACTTGCCATGTTAAATTTGCTTCTGACTTGAATATGGCTTGTTTGTTTTTTTCCCACATTGTAGAGACTATGGCTGACTTAGACTTGAATTGGGTTCTCATATGGATTCCGTATAATGTTTCTTCACAGTACGTGCCCTAAAGGAATTGCCAGAAGCTTCTAAGTTCGTTTCTATTAAATCCTATCACTGAGAAAGCATTTACAGTAAGTCTGCAAGAGACTGCTGCTTTGACAGAAATGTGCACATTCTCCTCTTATAGGCTGATTGATTTATTTACCCAGGGCATTCATGGACTGTGGGTTATTATTGACTTATAACAACTGGTTCATGTTTGCTGTAGCTTCACAATAATAACCTTCGTTTATCTCTCGAACTGAACTCTGTATGACTTTAGATTGTTTCAGAACAAAATAAACCTACAATACACAATAGAAGACATTACTTTAAAGACAACAACATATTTACAAAATATTCTTAAAATAGTAATATTATGCCATATTAATTTTCCATATAATCCATTGCCATTATTAGCAGTATTTATTTATTTTTTTTGCATGTTGAGCCTAGAAATAGTTGAGTATGATACTATTTGTTATATATGTTAATGTGCTGAAATAGATCTAAGGATAACTATTTGCATCTATAGCTGTGCAGTGCTGTAGGTAGAATAAATGCCTTACATTTCATGTGAAAATGCTGCTTTGGATTTTGGAACAGCTCTGGATCCCAACATTTTTGGTAAAACTTTTGTAACTCTACCCAGATTAATGGGCAGTGAGAGTTGTTTGTTTAGAATCAATTCCCTTGTCTCTCATCCTCGCCATTTCATTCCCAAACAGCTGAGCACTCCAGAGATGCATCTCCCCAAAAGTTCAGCTTTCACAGAAGTGATCGTGTTCTCCTTTGACTTGTTTAGCAACTGTATTTTTTTGAGTTGTTAATAATTAAATAAATAATGACACTGTAAAATTTTATGGCCTGACACAATTTTAGGGCCGCATAGTTTTTAGGTAGGCTCTCACATTTCAAACCAAATATTTAGTCTACATTGGGTTGCATGCATTCATGGGTCGAAAAGTGACTGGCATCGCTGCCGTTATAATAAATATCGCAATTATTAAACTAAACTTCGATGAGAAGGTGTAACATTTCTCATACAAATAGTCTCCCCACCTTATGAGCTCTATTTCTTAATGTAGCATCCAATTTCTAGAGACGCACACTTTAAGTAAGGTGAAACAGCATTCTGGTTTGTCACTGTCTTTCTTAAATCATTTACTTAAGAAATATAGGCATATTTTTGTTTGGAATATTGTAAATGAACGTTAGCCATTTTGTGTAAATCATGCTGAGAAGGTCCAAGAGCCATAGGTCTGGAGGTCAGGAGGTGGGGCTCTGAGCATGCCCACAAGGCTGTTCTTTATAGACGGCAGACATATGAGGTGAGTAGGGCAAGCTGTCAGCAAAACCAGAGAAATGCATACAGCAGTCTGCTCCTGCCAACCCCTCAGATTGCTTTAAATTCATTGGGTGTGGGCAGTGTCTGACTTTACGAGGTGTTGGGATAGTATGAAGTTGGTTTGTGTGAAAGCAGGCAAATATTGATGTATTTTTTTCACCACCTCTCTACTGAAGCACTTCAAGGTTTAGTTTGGAACCTGTGAATAATCTTAAACCAGTTCTTTGTGTTTTAACAGCCAACTCTTGACTATCTCTTTGTTGATGTCTGCGTAAGAAGGAATGTAGCAGTAATGTGGTAAGAAAAGTATTTACTGAATTACAAAAAAAGTTGTTTTGTTAACACAAAGTTTAAAATTGCATGAAAATCAAAATCACTGGTACTTTTTCCATTAGTAAATGTTTGATTATGCTTATGACTGGTTACAGTAGAACATTTTATATTTGGTTACATATTCAGTCCAGCACAAACACACTCACCTTGTCTTTTGGTTGTAAGAACTCATAGGGTTTCTTGATTTAGTAAATTAGTAAATGTTTGATTATGCTTATGACTGGAGTTACCATGAAGTTACCATGTGTCCTACTTTTTTTTTTTTTTTTACCAAATTGAATGAACAAATATAACGTACGGATTACACCCTGTATTCAGATTACATCCACATTTGCGTTGTTATTACATGGTATTGAGATAAGTAATGTGTTCAGAATGCTTTCATTCAGCACTTATATACTTTCAAGCCTTATCATTTTAGAAGCTTTTCTTTCCAATCATGGGTTTGTAGCTCACAATGTGTATATTAATTTTGATCATTCTCAACCAACTGTGCTACAGAGACTGTTTTGTTTTTGAAAAAATAATTAAACCAATCAAAGATAGAAAGGAGTACCTTTGTTTGCGCTGAAGGTCTTGTGGTTAGTTTTTGCAGTTAATAAAGTTCAATAAAATTTTAATAAAAGAAGGTTGTCCCCTTTTGTCCATAAAACACACATGCATTAAAAGTCTCAGTGGCCTAGGTTGTACCCCTCTGAAGACTCATCATACTTTCTCTTTCTTCTGTTGGATCGTCAGTTCAGTAACAAAATGTGTTTTGTCAGAGGTATTGATGTATAATGCATTGGCATCAGTGAGCTTATTTCCACTTTAATATTACTGAAAACTTTTTTAATATTTAGTGATTTTGCATAGATCTTTGTGACAGAATGAAAGTGTTACGGCAATGATCAAACAGCGTCTTGTTTCAGGTCACATCTCTTCTGTCTTTCTGTCAAAGCCATTCCACAGAGGGCTGGGGAATGACAGAGTACTATTACTGGGGGGGATTTCTCAAAAATAATGCCAAATCACATGGTTTTTCCTGCTCCTCCCAGTCACTGTTGAGACGTGTCAGAAATATACGTCTGTCACAGTATCCCAAGGCGGACTCTTGATCCAACAACGAGCTGGTGCCTCTTGTCTTGTCACCTGTTATCTCTACCATGCTACTGAGTGGTGTGTTAGAAAACACACAGCATTCTTTAAAAATTCATGGAATGAGTTTAACAACGTGGAATGTTCCCAGGAACATATTATGCTTTATTTAAGTAAAGAGCTGGGAGCAAATTTAAATGGGATAAATAAGTCAGAATTGTTATATTGCCAAGTTGACAGGTTAGCATCTATTTCCTTAAAATCCAGATGTTATTCACGTATTTACATTGGATATGACTATGAGCTGCATTTCTCATGAAATTGTGCAATTTTTTGGTCAATTTTCTATTAAAGATTTAACAATGAAGGTAGTGACAAGAAGTAGTTTATATTTTTTTTATAGAACTTTAATTGAAAATTTATGTTGTGAATATTTTCTGATTAACAATTCTGGAGTAACTGAGATTGCTATTCCATTGAAATGATTGAAATTCAGTTTATTGAAAACTGTCCAAAAACATTTTAAAGTTAAATTAGTCTGATGAGTGAACTGTAAAAATTAAGAAACTGTTTTTAGAGGAAGCACACCTATTTGTATGTATTATTCTGCCAATGGTTATGCAACCTTTGTCTCTAATAAAAACCCTTTCCAGGAATTATCTGCTTCTGAAAGCAAATTAGTTTATAAACTAAATGGTTTATGTCTATTTAGTTGTGACACAAATAATGCAGCAAATCAGAGCACTTTCTTGCATGTGTTTTGTGTTCCCCTTACACAGTCTGCTTTCTTTATGTCTAAATTTAATATTTTGGTTTTTCTTTCGACAACATTCGCTGCCATCATTTTTTAAATACCCTGGAGCCATTTTGTAACTGATACACTGCAACTCATATGTTGAGAAAATGATCCAATTGTGAACTTTCTTTTTCTAAAATAAAATTTAAAAAGTATCATTCCTTGTTTCATCCTGTGTTAACCAAGGCTGAGTTCATTCATTGAATGAACTCTGAGATGAAAAATAATGAACACGTAAGGCAGTGGCATCACAACAGTAAGTAACATACCCTGTCCTGACACAGTAGTACACTGAATTCATCATCCTTCAGTCTAAAACACATGTACTGATCAAACCAGGAGCTCATATTTTACCATTAAACTCATGCAACATGAATGTTTCTATACAGCAACAGACATGACAATTGTGACAACATATTTAATATTTGACAAAATTGTACTTTAACTTTTCAAAAACAATTACCTACATTTTTGGTTCTAAAATATTGTGTTTTTTTTTTTTTTTTTTTCAGGAAAGCTATACAGAATTGTATAAAAACTTTCATAAACTTTAAAACTTTGCAGTTTCCTGCGGGGACAGAGGCATTTATGCCTAAGGAGTTTGTCCATGACTTCACCACAGGTTTCCTCTTTTGACATTCTCTTTGACAGGCAGATTACTTTCAGTTCTAAAAAAAAAAAACTTAGTAGGTACAAGCATACAGTATGTACTTTGGATTAATGGGGAGTGATAAATGTGTAAAGAGCAGTGTACTCCGTAAACCCTGAGAGGGCCTGTGGTGAAACGCTCAAGGTATGGATTAGCAGAGAGCTTGTGGCAACATAACATTGCCTACAGGTGTTCCAATGTCGACTTGTGTGTGTGGCTTTCTGACATTGAAATATCCTAACACACTCTAAGTAGCAATAATTATGAAATAAACTTGTTTAAATCATTACATGATTAAGCTATGTTTGCAGTGTTTGTCTTTCGGCATTTATGTTCATGCTCTGCCTACATCTGTCACTTTCAGTCAGATTATCAGCATTTGCTTTCAGAATTTTATTGAAAGTCACTTTCCTGAATCTGTCATATTGGGTCCACTGAGGTAAACAGTAACGCCCCACAGGCATACCAGTCAGCTTAGACACACCACAAATATCCACCCTGAGATATGACACAACCCTGAAGTCAGGAAATAAAATGCCTTCTGACTGATATGATTGTTTCTTTGTTTTCCTCTTTGTCTCCTTTGTTTTTCTTTCTTTCTTGCTCACTCACCTCTCCCCCCACACCTCCCTCTGTCAGCGTTCCCGCAGATTCCCCTGCTGTCGGCTCTCGTCACATTCCCCAATCTGTTAGCCTTCTGATACTGGGGCCAGACTTGAAAGGAAGTCTTAGGGACGAGAGCTTATACACTGTGCCAGATTTTGTTAAGTAACTACGAGATGTTGGTGCCAATTCATTGGTAATTGTCCCTCCTGGCGCAGTCTGTTGAAAGTCCTGGAGAAGCCTAAGCTCAAGATCACTGCAAGTGTTAATCTTCTTATACTTAAGGTATCAGGTTTTCTTTTGATGTCGCTAAACATGTTGACTCCTATCTCAGCACAGAAGGCAATCCAGACATAGCTATGAGCGAGATGGGGGTTTGTCTGCCTTCGTCTTCCAAGAATCTTATGGTTTGTGTGTTCTTTTCCCATAGCGTTCATTATGCTGCTAAAATAATTCAGCAACGAAATGAGAGGGAGAAAAAAAAAGGAAGAACAAAATTGATTCAACGCTAATTGTCTTTTCCTTGGTGCAATTGGACTTGCTCTTGTTTGGTGTAAAATGGCTGGATTCATATTTAATGAGGTGAAATCCTGTTGCTCAGACAAGTCGGCTTGATAGCCCAAGGTTGTTCTTTAGACATGTTTTGTCAGGGAGCTCCTTCCAAGATCAACAGAAACGTCACTTGTCTCAAAGTATAAATGATTAAATATCTAATTCTTTCCTGACCTACAGGCATGTTGCATTAGTTTTAGGTTCACATAAACCACTTGTGAGGTAGAATGTGTGTTTATACACATAGTTGCTGTGTTGACCACACAGATCCATGAGCAAGGGAATCTGCCCAAGGGAGTCAGGTGGACGAGTACAGGAAAGGTGCGCTCTCCTGAGGCTCACACTCTTTGGCACGCCAAGCCTCCCTGAGGTGCTCAGGTGAGACTCGGTGATCAATCACTGATGCTCTTTGTCAGATGAGATTCTCCCATTAGTCAGTCAGTCACTCATTCGGGCAGGGCCTCAGGTGGTGGGTGATAGTGCAGAGGCTGTGAGATCAGGGCGAGCTCCCACATGCACAGCTACACTGATCTCACACACAGGTGGAGATTTGTCATGGACTGCAAGGAGCTCCTCTGTGATTGAATATTGCTGTGACACACGCAGAAAGTCAAAATCACACTTCGACTACATCTAGGGTTTAACATATGTGGTACAAAAAACCAACATGTTTGTGTAATACTAAACTTACGCACAAATATAAAAACATGTATTCCTCATAATGCAATCAAAATCAAAGTGTCTTCTGCCTGGAGGGATTATTTAAACTCCATGCATGCTCCAAGATTTATGGCAGAGTTTAGGGCCTAATTGTGCAAGTTTGTTATTGAAATAAAAAGACTAGTGGGAACTGAGCTGAGACATGTCTTATCAATTCACCTCTGTGTCTCTCCTATCTTAAATTACTTGCATAATCCAACCTGTGCTTTGCTGTAATTTAACTTTTGATTTAGAACTGTTTGTCTCTGGCAGCCTGTAATGACTGGCTGTGAACAAAGTGGTTGGTGGCGACTGGGTGTTATAACGTCTGCTGAGCGTCAGAGAAATGTGACCTAGCATGGTCATTAAGTTTGACAGATAAACAGAAAGGCACATCTTTGGAAGCCTTAGACTTGCGGCAGACCTGATTGAAGGTCATGCAGCATGCTTTCCACGTGCTTTGCAAATGTATTTATATGCCTTGAACATTTTTCACAATTTGTCATGTTACAAACACAGACTTTTGAATTTTTACTCTCATAAAAAAGTTTTTAGCGAAACCATTCCATTTTAGTTCTGGTTTTATGATGGAAGGTAACCCTCTGTCCCATTGTCAAGTCTTGAAACCACTGACAGGTTTTCTTCCAGGAACGTCCTGTTTTAGCTCCGTCCACATCTTTCCATTCACTCTGCTTTCCTGTCCCTGCTTAAGAAACTAATCCCTCAAGTATAATGCTGCCACCATCAACAGTACTTGAGACAGAGCACCTTCTTCTTAAGAGTTTGTTGTCTTCCGTACATGCCTTATGGCAAACTATAAGCATGGCCTTTTTCTGTTAATATACCTTCTTCTTACCACTCTTCATAAGCATAGTATCTATTTAATGCACATCTAGCATTTAGGACAGTTCCGCAGCTGTGTGTAAGAGCCTGAGTTTGGCTGCTACACACTTGCCATATTGATGGATAATGTGAACCCGTCTGTTGTGTTCTTTCCTTTATGATGCTGAGTCTTTACTAATGGTCTTTAACAAACCTGAGACCTTCATTGAACTCCATACACATGAACTCTTTTTACTAAATATGTCTGAAGACATCTGGTCACAATGGATTTCATTTACACAAGAGCACAGTATACTTTTTGAGATTTTATTTGCAAAAATATTTGGACCTTGAATTATTTTCCTATTACCTCAGTTATAAGTTATTTGTGCATCAATGAAATATATTAAAATCTGTGGCTGCGATGTGATACAATGTGAAAAAAGTCACTGGGATATAAATACGTTTGCAAGGCACTTTACATGTGTCGCTACCAATAGCCAAATCCATTCTTGGTCGGTGTATGATGAACAAAACGCACTCTATAAAGTTCAAGTGGTGCTTGGTGGGCAGCCTTGCATCAGTCAAACCCACAGGCTGCCCGGGGGTCAAAGCAAAGCTGGCACTTAAAGTTTTAACACACAGTCAGCACACATATTATCCTGCTAATGATGGAATTACAGCTCTGACTCACCATGTAGCAACATGTAAGAGATGGGAGGACGGCAATAGATTATCGTCTGAGAAAAAAAGCACTCTCGAAGCAAAAGCAGCTGCTGTCAGGGAGGAAGAGAGCAAGAGTGAGAAGAAAAGGTGGAGATGGACATAAACTCCCAAGAATGGAGGTTTAGATGATTGTAATTATGATTCTCTATAAAACACTCCGTACTGTCATTATCATTGAGTCATATGTCCATGCGAGTGAAAGGGGTGTTTAAATGGATGTGTCATCACTGTCTGAGGTTGAGAAGGGAAAGAGAGGTTTATAGTGGAAAGGAATAAGATACACAGACTGTCTTTTAAAATTGGCACTGTCAATATACAAGTATAACAGATCCAAACGGATGTAATGGATTATGGTGACTCATTGTGTGGAAGTGTAAAGGTTTGTGTGGGGGTATATGACTCTAGTGTCCAGTATATCCATTGTTTTCTTTGGTTTCTAAATGCTTATGTTTCTCACATAGTTACATGTGGATTTGTTTAAATGTTTATAGGACTGTATGGAGCTGTGGGTGGATATGTTTGCGTGTGTGTGTGTGTGTTGAAAACCTGAAACGTCTGTGGTTCAATATAAGAAAGCTGGATGTGCACATGCAGGGGCGATTAATTTCAGTGTTGTGGTCCCTCTGTCTAAATGTTGTGGCCATCTTGTTTTCTTACTTTGGTTTCAGAGTGAAATTTGGAGAAAAAAAAAAATCCATATTTTCAATGGCAACTCTGACAGAGCCAACAAAATTCACAGGGTGCTTTATTTTTATCCTCTTCTGGTAATGGAAGTTCCAGTAGACAAAACAGTTACAGAAAGCGGTGCAGAGACTGGAGGGCGGGGGTAGATTGTGGTTAAAAAAGCCATATTGGACATCGAGCCATTTGGGAAAAGTAACTATGAGAAATGCTCCTCCGCCTGTGCACTCTCCACAAAACATAAGCCTTACAGCAGTGTGCAGGATGTATGTCGACTTTCTTACGGTGAAATCCAATCATGCTAGGTCTGAATATTCTCAAGCAAAATGGCTCCAAGTTTAATTACACTTTACATGCTGTATGACAGTTTCCATTGTGCAAATCTCAGCCAAACAAGGCTGCGCTAAATCGTCTAGGCATCCTTGTTCACACTGGAGTCAGTGTGCCGAGACAGGAGGGAAGGGCCCTCAACAAGAGGCCCTCTTAACTGCTCTATTATGGAAACACATACCTGTAGTGAAGGAGTCACCTGAGACCCAAAAAGCAAGTAGCTAAAGGCAACTAAGTTCCTCTGTGTTTTTTCCCGGCAGCACCTTCTTGTACTTGACTGTTGTCGAACTGTTAAGGTTCCAGTTCTATTGTGTTGATAGTGGGACTCATGAGTCATGAGGAGATTATATGATGACCCTGTAGCCATGGGCTTAGTTGCTGTAATGTATATCAAAGTGTCCCTTCTTCAATCTGGGTTGGGAGAGACAGCCCCAGATTGAACATAAAATACCATGTTAAGATTGATAAAAACACTTTAACTATCTGCGACATTTAACATATCTTAGGCATTTAACTTGCTTTGCATTAAACCTGGGATATTACCCATGTTTAATTCAGAGCTCATCCATGTAACCTCCTTTCCCTTTAGTGGGAAAACAAAGGAAACAGGAGCCCGTCTTCTCAGTTTGATCACTATGGTGGTGGGAGAGCTGAAACCAGGCCTTCGAGAAATTCCTTCTTCAAACCACCATGACTGAGTAGATTAGACCCCCATTCGTTGGCAAACAGTCTTATTTCCAGAAGATATTTGGGGCGTTTAATTCAGAAACAATGCACAGCTGAGATTTGAGCCTTTTTTTACTGCATGATTTTGTTATTACCATTCTAAACATTTTTTGTTAAATAGGAAGCAGATGAGTGGCACAGTGAAGCATGTTCAGATATTACCAAATACACTGGTGTAAGGCATAATTACTCTCCCAGCTGACTCTTTTTCTTCTGTACACATTGAAATCAGGGGAATATAATCTGACTAACACTCTTTTGTGCATACCGGTACAGCCTTTGTAGAAGCCATGTCATCAATGACACATTGCTATATGCATATTTTATTGGGACATGCATATTTTACTGTGTAATCCATGGCACAACATTACTTTGTTCAAAGTATGTGGAGAGGCATGATATTACTGTTTTCTTTGACTAGATTATGTTATGTTGGTTATAGTAAAGTCAGGTAAATAAAAAATTGCAGACAACCTTTTATATTAGCCGTTTTAATGCTGTAAAACTGTAGTAATGTGTGTTTGTGCTTCAGATGATGGACAACAGTGAAATAATTTCTCAAGCTGGTGGCAGACTGTTTCCTATCTTATTATGTATGATAGTGTTTTTCTAAAAATGTGTGTCACAGCGGTCTACAAATGATGGGTATTTTGTGGAACTGAGTGCTATTATGTCTTTGAATTATGTGTGTCGCTTCTGTTCATATTTAATGTTATAATTGGATTATTCTTCTGAAATTCGAGTTGTAGTTTGTCTTTTCTGTTTTGATGGCTCTCGTGTGACATGATAAGCTTTTGCCCCATGAAAAATTAGACAAATTTCAGATCATCAAACTAATTATAGCATCAGACTAAGTTCTAAATAGTTATTTCTGTTACTAAGGGATAAACCCATGGACACCAATCGGACAAAATCTTAATAACTGCCATGAAGGATTTACCATAACAGGTATTGAGTAATTAGGTTGCTATGGAAACGCTTTTGGATCATCTTAGCTTGTAAAACTGTTTTAATCTTGCCACACTGGGTAATGTTTTGAACCTGTTTGAGACTATCCCACAGAATTTCAGTTGTATTGAAGTCCAGACATTGACTCAGCCATTCTGAAACCTGTAATTTTGTTTTGTTTGGTTTTTCAGAGGTGGACTTGCTCTTGTGCTTCATTGCATAAGACTAGGACAGTTTACATATAGGGCACAAACTGATGGCCAGTTATTCATGGTAAGGATTTTCTAGAGACAAGAAGTCATGGCTTCATCAGCTATGCCTATCAGGCATGTCGTGAAACAACACTGCCGCCCCAAACTATCACACTGACATCAAATGTGTCAGTGTGTTTAACTAAAAACAAGTTCTTTGGGGTTTTTTTGCTGTTAGTTTTATTCCAGATGTAATGAGAAGCTCAATTTCACAGCCTCCTTCAAAATATTGAAGATGTAAGTCTTGATAATGCATTTTTGATGCATTATCAAGACTTACATCTTGATGTTCTGTATCGCAAACAGTATTTTTTGCTCTGGAACTCTTCAATAGGTGTTCTTGCCAAATGAAATTGATTTTGTTTAATCATATACAGTATCAGTCATGAACTTCTCTGAGTGTGTATGTGCATATTTTTTTTTCTGTGTTTTTGCATTCATAGCTTGGCAGCCTGCGCAGTGTGTACCTCATCTTTTTGCCCAATGACCGCCGGGGAAAAGCACCAGCCCCCCTGTCATCCTGTGACGGAGTTCTAGAAAATATATCATTCTAATTAAGATCTAATTAATGACCATTAGTGTTTTAGATATTCTTTTTTGTGACCACCTGGTCCTGATGTTAATGTGTTTGGTTATCTGAAACATTTCGGTGTGACAAAAAACAATCAAACTTTGTTTTTAGTTTTTTTTTTTAGTTTTTTTTTTCTAACAGTGCATTCTACAGTGTCAACAAAATGAGTGTTTTCCTGTAGCATCTTACGCTATTGAAATGACAGAAAGATATGCTATAGTTTTATGGAGTATTAAATACATTAAATACATGATATAATAGAGCAATTTAGTATTGCGTAAACTGTTTTTGGTTAGTTCTATTTACTTTATTGTTGCTCTTAAAATTACTATAAATCCTGTACAATGTCATTTAAAGGCTGTTTCAGTGGAGGACTTCAGGTTAAATGAAATGGCGTCCCAGATTGCACTTATTTACAAAACCCAACAACTTTGAGACTGTGGCAGACTATACAGGAGCTGAGTGAAGCCAAATGTGCTTGTGAAGCAAACATGATTGCATGTGGTAATTCTCTGCACTCACTTTGCATGGTGCTGTGGTTGAAAAAGTGATTATACCATGCCAGAGAAATGCTAATGTATGTGTTCACAAGAGACATAACATCCAGACACAATTAAAAGCACAAACAAGTGTCAGCCAGTGTTTGTGTTAATAAGCAGGTTCGCTCGAGAAGGGAATGAGGATGGAGAGGAGACAGAGGGAACAGAAAGGGAGCGCGGTCACTAGCACCCGTTGCCTGCACTCAGTGAAGGAAATAATGGCAGCACTTATAAGTGGAGTCCAAATGGAAACAAGGAGGGGAGTTGTGTGTGAACACTGGGATAAATATCAACTGTTAGGCTACACACCCTCCCCCATGCTCCCAAACGCCACCGCCCCCAACAGTGCCAAGCATCAAGTCTCAGCAAAGTTCATGGGAGCAACTTCAAGCATATCACTCACAACTAATAGCCTTCCGTATTCTAGCTACTCATGCACCCGGCACTTAATCATTGTGTTGTATTGTGGTACTCCGGGGTGCTGCTCGCTTTTTAGCCTCGCAAATAGACAGATAAGAACTGAGTAAAACGTTAGCTACAGCAACTGGTGGACAAACGATTATGTGTCTAGAGGGAGATTAGACATAATGATATAATTGTATCATGCCCACCCCTTCTTCATAATTCAAAGGCTATGCATTGCTGTTGGGTAATTTGCCTTGGAAAAAGTATTCATTTCTCCAAAACCTTTTAATATATAGATAATTTTAACCACAAAGTTCATTGGATTTAAATTGGATTTTCTGCAAAAAAAAATAAAGCAAAGTAGTATAATTGTGAAGTTAAAGGAAGAGAAAACATGCTTTTAAAGGTTTTAAAAATAAAAAATCTAGAAGGTGTATCAAGTATAAGCTATATCTTTATCTTATTAATCAGTATGTTGTAGAACTACAGTTCTAGGAAGATCTTTTGGGGTATGGTTCTTTCAAATTCCCACATTTAGCTATTTTAATTTTCCCACTGCTCATTTTTCTGTCCTTTTGGAACATACAGTAGTTCAAGCTCACTCCAGTTGAATGAGCAGCATTTGTGGACAGAAATGTTTAAATTTGGTCAGTATTAATATTCCACCTCACATAAAGAGTTTGCATTTTGACTGAAAAGTTTTATTTGGGTCGTATCTGACGATAGCACTAGATCTCCATATTGTCTGTGTTCAATGTATGACTTTTGTTTGATTGAGTATTTCTTCTTTTATTAAGGAATTAAACTAATAATTGATCATCAGATATAATTTTCTCCCTGATCAGTTCACTAAGATTCCTGGTCCTCAGGCTCATGTTTGTTCACTAATGTTCACTAACAAACCTCTGAGTCCTTTGCAAAACACTTGTTTTGATGCTAAGATTAAATTACACAAAAACAAATTTTGTGTTCTAACTAGTTAACCTCCAAAGACAGTTTGTTACATTGGATTTTAATTTGGAGATGTGAAGCAAACATATATATATATATATATATATATATATATATATATATATATATACACAAAGTATAATTATTATTATTATATTTTTTATCTCATGGACAATATTCTATCTCACAAAAATGTTATAACCATGTTTCATTTTCATTTTTATATTCTCAGTGATGTGAAATGACAATACAATACATGGAGATTTGTGGTAGTAAAATTTAAAAGAAGAAATATTGACAGTTTTGCAAGGTACTGTACATATTTACATGTATGAAGGAGCATAGAGATGTTTGCTGATGTTTGTGGAAGGGAGTTTTTTTATTTATACATTATACATTTATACATAGCAGGCCTAGAAATTTTATAAACATCTATTTCTCAGCATTTTCATACTGGTCTGGTTTCCGTTGGTAATTATCGGAAACTTTGATGATGGATCAACAGCCACACAACAGAGATGAGGTAATGATGAGGGATCTGCGAGTTACCCAGCTCTTTACCTGTGGGCGTTCAATTTTTAGGAATTTACTGGTATTATTTTACTGTGACATTTTTAGTTAGAACTGGGGATGATCATGCCAGTTTGTAATGTCTTATCGCCTTCGGTTAAAACAAGGCTCACCGCAAATCAAAAACAGATCCTACACTTTAAACACTATTGCTCATGCATTGAGGGGGCGGGAGGAAGGATCACATGTCCTGTTCATGTGTTGCCAAAACACAAAGTGTCTAAAACTATTCCAAGATTACAGTCTGAAATACCTTTGGCTGTTCTATCTGTTCTATTGTGTTGCTTCCATGCCTGGGAAAACACTCTAATTGGACGTTTTGTTGCTGATGAAAGTGTAGATAGAATACAGAGGCACAGCTCTTCCATGCCACACACATGCACGGACCCTCTACTTTGTATTTGAGCTCACAGAATATCAATTATTCCACTTTTTTATAGTGCCATAATAGATTTTAGTCTTTGAAGATTTAAAAGCCTTAAAAAAAGTTTGTCTTTGTCTTGGGTGTGTCCCTTCCCTCAGTCAACGAGAGAGGAAGAAGCTCTTCATCACAAGGTCAAATCCTTAACTCAACCTGTGCTATTGATTGCTGCCGACTTACAAATCATATGTATTGATCAAAGCAGGGATGTTACTGAATGTAGGGCAGACAGTAAAATCCTATCCATTTAGTCTTAATAGCCCACATTAAAGCAATTATGCACACAAATTAGGACTTTGTGACTGTACTCTTATTATAATCAATATTTTTTTCCCTTTTCACTTTGCATTTAAATCCATTCAATTCTGATAATGAATCATGGTAGTCCTTGCTATTGACTGCCACAGCTGGTACATTTGTAATTGGTTGGACAACCTTTTATCAGCTACTTTAGATCTGTAGATAACTCTGCTGCAATCGATGGTATAATGTGCTTGAGATTTTTATATGCATGTGTCAATACTCATGTATTCACTAATGACAGTGCAATCATAGATGACCCTCTAATGTACTCACTTTGTGAGTCAATCAACAGGTCAAGGACTGAAGAACTGTCTATTTAAGTGCACTGCAAAAAGAGAGCGTGAGCAAACAATTTTATTTTCCTCTATTTGTTTTTAGGAAAGACCAGGACAGTGTCTACATTGCTCAGAGGCATATTAGTCACTCCTTATGACAATTTTGAAATATATTATTCAAATAAAATTGATCAAAATGTAGACCATTACAACAATTTTGTGTTCTGAACTTGTTTGTTCTCATGCTCTGTTTACTGTTGATTTTTTTCAGTTGTCTCAAGAAACATCACAAAAGCCATGAAGAACTTCTTTGGGATAAGTAATCAGTTAAAGTGTCTAACAAAAATGAATCCTTAAACTTTTGTATAAGTTGTCATTTTACAGCCAATGCATAATTATTAATTATAAGAAAAATGGTGCATGTTTTCCAACATATTTTCTCTGAAAATCTGTACAGTGTGGTATGCATATCGTATGGTATCTGTGTAGTTATACAAGTAAATATTAGTATTTAAAGTTTAATATTTTTGATTTTCAGTTTTGGGTCTTCAGTTTAGCCAAACTTACCTGTACTGTTATTTGTTTTTGTGTTATTTGTAATTGTATTCTGTTTAGTTACCCTATTGTGTCTTACTTGGTCTGATCAGCCAGTATATAAACCCCTGTATGTCATTTCTTTGTTAGGTCAGTTATGTTTGTTTGTGCAGCAAGTTTGTTTACATTTTTTTTGTCTGAGTTCAGTTTGGTTTCTTTGACCTCTTTTATGAGCTCAGTTTATGTTTTGTCATTTATAATCATTGGGTTAAAATAAAAATATATATATATATTTTTCTAATATATCCTGTGACTCCTCCTGTTAACTCGGTCCATCACAGTTATTAAAAGTAAAATCTAACATGAAAAAGACATCTAGTCATTCATAAACCGTTTGACTTGTTTATGTAAATTTTGTTAGTAAATGCTCTTCTGACATTTATTCAGTCCAGAAAAAAACAGAATAACTGAGGCCGTCACTCATTAAAATTCTTGCTTTCCCACATGATCCAAAGAGTATAATTATAAACTGTCGATGATATATGCAACCGAACTTGCTGACTTTTTTTTCCAGAAGTGAGATTATAACTTATTGGTGATATATGCAAGTGAACTTCCTGACTGTTGGTTTCCGATACGAGAGGAAGATTTTTTTTTTCTTTCCATTTTTATTGTTTCAGTCCTGAAACTGTAGTTTAAAAAAATGACATGACTGAAATTACATCCTATGAATTCTAACAAGCTCTGTAATATGAGGTTGTAACTGTTCCCATTCAGCATACAGAATGCAGCACAATAAGTAATATATGCATACTTGTCAGGGAACTGAAATGTTTTGTGAAGCAAAACATCCTCTTAGGAGCTTGATTTTTAACTCCTTTTTTTCACTCTGCTGATTCCACTTTTTCCATATTTGTTTTTGTCGCTTTTAGGATGAAATGTGCTCATAAAAAATTAATTGCCATAATCTGCATATGCCGATCCCTCTGATTGGGTTGTTGTCTCTTGTTTTGAGGAAAATGATTGAAAGCGATATCAGGAGGCAATGAGCAGATCTCAATTTCGTCCTTTGTGATGAATGCATTTCATCTCCTTTGTGCTGTGCAAAAGAGGTTATCAGACCTAGAATAGCTTGTGCTTGAACCCCTCCATCCACTGTATCAAACAAAACAGACACCCTAGGAAGGCAATGGATATTTAAATAATTTTAACTGCTAACATTTGATGTGAGACATGTAGTAGTCAAAGCACCACTAAATTTCCGTGGGTCTCTTACTAAGCTGCATCAAACTATATCAGTCTAATTGCAACTCAAGTCCAAATTTTTGATTTATGATTTTCACAACTTCGGTTATGCGCAGCATGCGAGGCAATGTGCAGAGCATTGAAGAACCAACAACCGATGAAGTGCATGTATACTAGAAAGAGACAGAAAAAGAGATTTCTCAGAAAACTTATGTCATGAGACTCTCATTATCTAACGTTGGCACCCGAGAGATCAACACTGCCAAGAAGATACAGAGTTATAATTGCTTTTATTGGTTTATTGTGTGAGCGAAGGAACTCTTTGATGTATTTAAGGGACTGAGCTAATGAATAAGTAAATGCAGAATCCAGTCTATCCAGGGAACTGATCTCAAAGGGGGTGATGGTGGGGTTTGGGGTGGGGGGTGTTAGCACTGGTTGGGAAGGGGGAAGCGACTGGAGTTGCAACAATGCGTTCTTCAGTTGCCAAAGATTGTGAACAAGCTCGAACTCAATCAAGCAGAGTGGAGCAAAGAGCGGCAGGTAGGAATACACCGGGTGCAATTAAGTGTAAGCTTCTCTATGCGATGCTGAGCAGAGAAATGCGTGACCCTGGATTTATTGGAGCTGACTGGGCAGTGGGATGAGGAGGTGGGCTTATTTAGCAAATATGTAGACGTGCTTTTGACCCCAAAGTGACCTAATCACAAACCCACTATCACAAACGGACACATACAAACACACACACACTCCCTCTCTGCCCTGGCTGTCGTTAATCATCATTTGTGATGAGAGCAGGCCTTGTTGCCGCTGAATAATAGAACATGTGAACACTTCTACGTCATTTTTCAACATGTTGAACACTTCCTGTGTAAACTGTGTACTTGATGATTTTTGGTGACTCATTAATTAGTCTCTCTGGCCTTTGTGTTTGTCGTTCTTCTAGACTTCACAGACTGCTGTGGGATGAGGTCTGAGATGATGCCCTGCAGAACACCTCTTCCTGGTTTTCCCACAAAAGTGATCAGACGGTGAACGTTGAGAGCGTGCCTCCCTGTCTGGAGGTTTTCTTGCGTTTTCAGCTTAACCTTTTATTAAACCGTTCATTATGCATCAACTTGGCCCACAGACCGCCTGCCACATTCTCATGCCCATCAGGTCAGTCAGGTTAACAGCCAAAGGGAGGCTGGGGGCAGAAGGGCAGTGCTATCTCATCTGCACCCCTCTGTCTGAAGCCTGCGCAACACATTTGCAGATAGAGAGGGAGAACTATATACTACAACCGTTTGATGAGCAGAAGGGCAATAAATTCATTAATCATCATTATATGCCTCATCAAACTCTTTGCCAGACTCTCCATGGGAGTTACACAAATTAGCCAGTGAAAAAGCAGTCATTTTAGAGGAGCTAGGTAAGTGCTTTTTGATTGCTTTCTTGAACAATGCTTCCCCTGACAAGCTAATAAATCAGATCGTTCTATACTTAAAGTGCAGCTACTGTGAACCCAATCTGAGCTCCCCAAACAAAAAGGGAAGCTGTGTAGGACGAGGGGTTTTACCACAGACGGAGCTCTTTCACTGATTTGTTTTGGATTCCTTTTCTTTATTCGGCAACAAAGAAGTCTGGGTACAAAGCTTTTGATATCTGAATGAACTGCTGTTAGGTCTCCAGATGCAACAAGGGATTTTCTCACTTCAGATCAGAATAACCTCATGTTTGCCTTGAAATGAGAAAAACCAAGTCAATAGTGACCATATGGTGCAAAATTTCAATTAGACTTTTCTTCTTTCTTTCTGTTCTTTATTATCAGCTGCTCTGGTTTTATACATACAACCTAAAGTGGGATGCATATATGCTTTTGTATGCACAGAGAATCTTACCTGGCAAGTGATGCATACCTACTACAGTGAGCACATCCTTCCATCCAGATGGTCATTCCATGCAAGACCAGCAAATCATCCATCAGACTGGAAGTAGCTCCTTTTATTGAAAATGAGGTCAATAGATGTCTTGAGCCTTGTTTTAGGCTGGCCTAGCAAGCCTGTTTGAGGTGTTAGCAATTCTCGTTTAACGAGTTCGATGGGACATCTTGATTGGGAAGGATGCAGTTGGCAGAGGGGGGTAGTTAGGGGTGGTCTCTTATCTGTTTAAAGCCCCTCTCTGATGAGATTACCTATTGGAGTTGGCTGTAAACCACACTGTTAATCAGTGTGCAGCAGCACACTCCCACTGGCTGCCAGCCACTGCAGCTTTTTCATCATTTTTTTTTTGTATTTTCTTTTTTACTTTGGACTGAGACAGACATTTTATGTAGAAGATGGTCAGATTGGGGCTACTACTAATTTTAAAACAAAAAGCCATAATTTCAGAAGTTATGTTTTACTATGGCAAAACTTGAAATTAAGGACAGATTTTAAAACAGCTTAATAATTTAGAAATAAATGTTTTTAAGTACAATACAATAATACAAATAATCAGTAGGTTTGATTTGTTGGAACACACTTTGTTAGCCTCGGCTACATTTACCTTTGATGTTTTTTGTTTTTTTTCTCCTAATGTTTGACCTAAGTGATCCTGGTGTCATTTGAGACTAAGTCACTGAAATTCAAAAAAAGGATTCACTGTGGAAGACAAATAGAAAAGTATTTTTAAATAAATAAATGTTGCAACTTTTATCAAATCCTCAGCAGGAGGTTTTCTGGAAAACCAATTGCAATGAAGGTTGCTGAGCCTCCTTAATAGATAATTATTTACAAATTAACATTATTGTTGAATTTGAATGTCTGATACTGACTTTATTTCTATGTATTTTCATCTGTAATTTATCATAATTTTCTATCTTAAATTCATTCTTGAAAACTGAGTGGCCATTACAGTGTCCCACCCAACATCAAGCTCACCAAAAACTGAAGGTGCATATTTTAAAACCGTTCTATAATGTCAGCAAACAAACAGAGACATGAACAAAACTAATTGGTTTCAGTTTGTGTTTATATTTAGACTTTGCTGGTGCTGCTTAAATACAGCAGGTATGCACATCTTACAAAACTTGGAGAAGCCATTGTGATTTTTCCTGTCTGGGAACATTGAGTTACATCACTTATAAGCACCTTAAAGTTAGCATTCTGATGCTGTCCGAGCCAGTGCACCTTCTGTCCTTGTGAGAGTGAGGTCTGGTCTTACGCAGGGATCCCTTTACTGCTGAGCTGAGGCAAGGCTTGGAATAACTTGGGGAAGCTGAGTAGAAAGCTAGTCCCCCCTCTTTATGTCCATCCTGGGAGCTGATCCAATAAAGTAAAGAGCCATTTGCATCCCTCAGACTACACCAAGCTGGAAGCATCGAAAATTAGAAGCTTTGCACAAAAATAAAGGGCTAGCATTGACGGAAAGACTAATTTTTGTTGTGCAAGGTGGTTTGAGGAGGGTAAAGTGTCCCAGATGACGGTGGATAATGGTAATGTTACAGGCGAGGCCTGTGTGTGTGAGCGCAGGCATTATAGCGGTCATTAGGACAGATATCTGTGTGGTAATGTGGAGCAGATGTTGAGAAGAAAGGGATCATTTAAAAAGGGCAAATGTAAATAAACATTGAGGCAGCTTGGTACCCCTCCTCCCTTGTGGACCCAGTGAAGTCACTGAAAGAAAACAGTTCATCAATCTTCTTCTCGGCCATACGCTTTGTGAGATTAGAGCTGCGAATCCAGATTTATGGAGACCTTCCTTTTTTATTTTACTGATTTGAACAACTATTGCAACTTTTCCGTTTTGGGTGGTGTAATGATCGCAAACTATACATGTTTCAAAATTGCACAAGTGTATTTGTGTATTATACCTGCTCACCTTTAAAGCAGGATACCTGTGCATGGCCAGAGGAAGAGGAAAGTGATGGTGATTCTACCTTCGTTCTGGATTCAAACTCATTCTACCCTATGGCCATGCATACCTGGGGGCTTTGGCATGGACTTTAGGCCAAAAGTCTGCCCCTGCATTTTATATGTACATAATATACATATAGTGTGTGTGTGTGCGTGTGTGTTTGTGCATGTCGCCTCCCTCAGGGCAGGGCAGTACCCCTCAGTGTGAGCTCCAATGAGCCCTTACATGGCCACTGAACACAGACCCTTTGCAGTCACAGGGTCAGAGGCTCCCGCCACACTGCTGTCAGAGCAGATTGGTCCCCTTTCAAAGAGTCAAGGTGCTTTCAGAGGAGAGCTTTGTGGATGTGCATGTGTGTGCTTGTGCAGATTGTGTCTCCAATTAAGTAAAATTAGGCTTCTTGTTTGCACTGTAGAAGCAGTTCAGGAATTTGAGCTAATTGAGTTATTATCCTCACCTAAATCCAGTTAAACCCTTTTTTTTTTATAAACACATGGCAATCCAAGGACCTCAGCGCATCACTCCTTTATAATGTTTTTTTGTACTTCATAAAAATGTTTTATTTATGTTGGGGGAGTAGGAGTGTAGGTCACTTAAAACATCTCACAGCTGAAAATTACACATGTAATCTCTCCCAGAGGGGCTCTATATGGAGAAATAGAAAAACAGTCCGTGAAGTGCAGGAAAACAGAGGTAAATCACTTTCTGACACTTTATCTGGGCCACTTAAGCAGGTTCAAGACTGCTTTATAACTCCATTTAACATGAGCAAGTTACTCTCCGTGATTTGAGTGTAATGTTACACAGAGTCAGAGGTTTTTCTTTTTTTTTTTTCATACAGCACCTTGTTTAGACATAAAGGTGAACTGGTTCTGTACCAAAACGCTTCTCTGTATAAGGAAGTAAAACCTGAAATATTGCGTCCTTAATTAACCCCCTTTTTTAAAATGGCGGTAGTTCAACCTTTCTAGCAAAGCAAACCTTGCAAAAGTATTTTACAGATACTTATTACCATGTAATCTTGTGTTTTAGAATATTTCAAAGAAGAAGTAGAAGAGTGCATCGAACGTCTCAGCAGGCTTAGTGACAATTATAAACAACCATATTTTCTGAGGCCCTTTTTTTTTTTTTTTTTTTTTTTCCCGCACTTGGCATCGCGTGCGTTTCAGCACATGAGCTTGACCCCTGCGAATAATCCGAGTCGGCCAACTATCCAGCCGGTGTCTTTTTACGCGCTCGAGCTGAATCCGACTCCCAACTACAAAGTCGTGTTGCATCAATAGTCTTGTTTATATAAGATGCTCCGAGCGCTATGGGCGAAATTCAACAGGTTCTGCTTTCACACGGCGGACCGACGCAGATAAACAGTTCAGAGGCGTTCAAGGACCCGTTTGACCGGTCGATGTCGAACTTGGATTGGTTCTCATCTTATGTCAGCCTCAAAAGGAAATCTCAGAGTTTCATTCAACCTTCTAAAAAAATAATTGAACAAAATAAAATAGAGAAAAAGTATACATAAAATTTAAGTAGTATATATATATATATATATATATATATATATGTATATATATATATATATATATATATATATATATATATATAAACTCTCATTGACTGTATTGTGATCGCTACCGATGACTGCCAATTAGATCGATCTAAAAAAGCATTATTAAATATTTCCCTATTTTTGTTATTCATTCGTTTATATTGGCTTCATTGTTCGTACATGTCAACTATTTGAACCAGGAAAATGCCATCCAGCTGTAAACAATTAGTCGTATTTTTTTTTTCTTTGTGATAACAACTTCGATATGACTGTGTTTTTTTTTTTTGTTTTTTTTAAAGTGACAGAATTTATTTAATTGTATGATTACTGTATTCTTGGGGACTGCAGGATGTATACAGGTTGTTACCCAGCGTTTCAGCTTAAACAAAAAAAAGAAGAAAACTAAAAAGAAAAAAAAACAACAACAACAACGAAACAAACATTTTTAACCCGATTCTGTACGCTTAAGGTTCAGTAACAAAGTCGGAGTGAAGGTTACAGAGCTACTCTTCTTCCTCTCCAGTTTCTCCCCCTGTCGGCTTATTTTTTTCTCCCCCTTCATTTTCACACGTGGGAAAGGCTTCGAGACTACTTAGTATTCTCAAATTGTAGCGATCCCAACAATGAACCGACACGCCATTCAAGCGGATGGGAAGCCAGGGACCGAGTTGAGGGGGGGGAAAAAAAAGTTGCTGGGAGGATCTCCCCTGCAGGCTGTCATGCCTTCTCTGATGAAGGCTCGCAAATTCTCCCGCTCCGCTTCCTCGAGTAATCTGGGGTTAATTGACTGGCTTTTATCACGCAGGGAAAGAGAACAAGAATAATCAACGATTATATACAGTCTATATTAATTTGGTTGGTGATTTTCTCTTTTTCATCTTCATTTTCCTCCCCAGAAACCGGAAGATAATTACAGTTAGGCCTGTAATTCCTGCACAACCCCTTCAGCAGTTCAGCATTATAAAATATAGGCTTATATCGACATTGAATATGTTAATCCCCAACGTTTTCTTGAAGTAATAATAATAATAATTAATAATAATAATAATTAATAATAAGGATATGCATACTGAAATAGTAAAATTTTAAGTCAACTTAAATCGTGGGACTAGAAAAAAGGCAATTAATCCAATAAAAGATGACAAAAAAAAAAGACGAAAAATAATAATATAAAAAAATCGTATTTTTAGTTGTGATTTGTAAAACTCCCTTTGAATTAAAAAAAAGAAAAGTAAACAAATTAAATAATAATAAAAAAAAGTCTACCCGGATGTATCTCAATCATACAAATTCGCATCCTGAAGAAACTCATCAAAAGACGGAAAAAAAGTATTTTAATGTCTTCACACACGATTCGGTAATGTTTTCTAATGAAACTCCTAAATACTCTCTGAGGAGACGTCGCATCGAACAGCTCCACGTCCCTCCGGGGATCCACGGCAGGAAGAAGAGAAAGAAGGGTGTTAAAAAAAACAAAACAAAAAAAAAAAAAACATAATTACGCTATTTAGCCGGCTGATGTGTCGCAATCACTGCTCTTGCACACTCTGTCAGATTAAAATAGAGGAGCCGAACAGAGGACATTAAGGCTAAGGGAATTATTGAAACCTCAGGGGAGATTTCACGCCGGAGAAGTGGGGGGGGGGAAAAGCAAACTATAGAGATTAATGGCGGCCATAAACAAGAGCATGCCATCCCACAGCAGTGGAGGTCAACAATAACGACATCAATAATAATAATTATACCTTTTCAATGCCCTTTAAAAAGAGGTAATAAATAAAAAAAAACAAACGAATAAAAAGAACTGACAGTAAAGAAAGAGAAAGAAAATAAGGCCTTTTGGCTTTGAGGCCTTGAACACATCTAATCATAATGTGTCATAATAATATTTGTATTATTTTGCACCTCTATATTCAATAAGAACAAGCTTAAAAAATAATAACATTTGATAATTAATTTAGTCTGATTTCCTCTTTATTGCTCTGCAGTTATGCCATTTTTAATCTCCCGTCACATTAACTCATTATTGCTGTGGTTTTTTGTTTTCTTCTTCTTTTTTACTTCTGTATAAATCTTATCATATTTGTATTATAATAACTTTTGCCAAGCAATTCAATCGCGGATGGGTTTCCGTTACGGATTACCAGCCTCCCACACCCCACCCCTCCCTGAAATTGTAGGAGCAAGTGTGACACCTACCTGCAGGAGTTGGAAGAGTTATAGAGAGAGCGCTGGCTTGCACACACTCATAATATGTTTCTGTGTCTGCTGCCTGCATGGCAACGTTCTGCAGCGTTTCACAGCTAACGCGCAATTTAGAAAAAAAAAAAAAAAAAGAGAGATGGATTAATGATATATAATGGGCCAGTATGTTTTAAATGCATGGTCGCGTCCCTTTTGAACAGCTTTGCCACGCCTTAGAAAATAGTAATGAGGTCTAAATTTGGCATAAAATCCTGCTCATTACCGGAGTTCAGCACCTGATTGCTCTGGGTAGAACACGAAAAGGTAATTGGGTTAAATGGCTGCGCTTTGCTGCTGTTATTATGTCAACATCCACTTTTAGAAACGCGCACAAGAAAAAAAAAAGAAAAAAGAAATTGACAGTAAGGATTGAGTAGAATTTGATATAATAAAATTTAAATCATAAAAAACAAAACTCCCAAAAACTGCCCGTGTGTTGAGACTAATGACCTTTAAACCATCTGTCATCGTGCAAAATGCAAGTAAACAAACCAAGCAACATCAGCTGTTCCACCAAATAACCTCTGCACAAGTGTGTAGGGTTTTTTTTCTCCATAATTTACTTCAAAGATAGCGTGTTGTCCATTTTAAATACAAAAAGCTACATTAAATATACATGTTAGTCTTTCATACAAATAGGCGGCTGCAGCAATTAAGACCATTCTTGTTACATATTTTTAGGATTAACCATTCAGAAACTAAAAATTCTTTTGAAGATAAGCATTTACTCAGAAAATAACCATATTCTCAGAATTTGCTTCAGCATTCTTCTTGTTCGTTTTTTTTTTCTTTCTTTTTTTTTAATGCAACCACAAAAAAATAAAATAAAATAAATAGAAGTCCGTGGTGAAGTGGAAAATATTCAGGTATTAAATATTTGACATACCTTTCTTTAGTTCATAAGGGGAGTCTTTACAAAGATCTACCTGCGTTTGGCCTCTGACTTTCTGGCTCTCCCTTACCAAGGCCTCTGCTCTATTTAACACAGTCTGGTTTAATCCATTGAAATGTGCCGTGGAGCCCGTGGTCACCGAGCCGTGGTTACTGTGAAGGGGTCCAAAGCTGCCACCATAGTTCGTGTAGCCGGGGTAGAAAGGGGAGGTGTAGTACAGAGGCCTGGATAGGACCGTGCTGTTGGGGAGCGGGCACTGGGGGGAGGACCGGGACGGAGAGGCGTTGGTGCCCAGCACTGCGCTCTGACCCAAGCCGGGGCACGCCTGCTGCGCCTCACCGCTTCCCTTACACCTGTCTGAAGACGTAGCGATTTCAGCCAAAGACCAAAGTTTGGGTTTAGGGGCTGAAGGGGGCGAGTGAATAACAGAGGTCACGTTGCTGGTCACCGTATTCTGCGGGTGGCTCAAATCGGACGGTTTGTCTTGCGTCGCGCCGGCCTGGTTCCCCCGGGGCACCGCTGGTGGAGACGAGGTGGTCGGCTTCGCGGAATCCGGCAGCAGCTCCGTAGTCCGCTCCTCCTGCTCTTTTAACTCCGAGTCGCTCAGGAGGGGATCCGTCTCTTTACCATGGCTCTCTTCTTTAAATCTGTCACAGCCAATGTCCCCTGGGTTCAGTAGTTTGTGATCTGAAGCCCAAATAAAGAATGGAATCATTGCCAAATAATCGTAACAGCACATTACTGGTGGAGCTGGGGAAAAAAAGTATTTTAGGTGATCATGAAGCAAAAGGGAAAAAAAAATTTAAAAGTACTCTGTACTAAAATATCACATTTAATTCGCTTTACTGCGCTTATAAAGTTCCTCATAAATAAGTGCACTAGACTAAAAAGCGGGATTACCTCATAATTACAATAATTAAAGGTTCTTAGCATTACCATGCGATTTAAAAAAAAAAAATATATATATATGCATATATATTATCCATTTGATGCATTAGAATTATAATGGGCTTCAGCAGAAATAATCAGAGTAAAAGCACTTTCCCTTGAATTCCCAGCCCTCTTCAGCATTTGCATCCTTATTATGCCGTTAAAGATAAATTGACTGCTAAACACTGTGCGTCCCCAGCAATTTCAGCCCATGAAAAGTCAAACGAGGGGACTTCAAGGTGATTATTATTTAAAGCAATTGTCTCATTATAAATTATACACCACCATTAACCAGCAATCAATTTTGCGCCTTGAGTGGAAACGACTGTGATGAAAAATTTATGATTTTTTTTTTTTTTCTTTTGCCCTCCCCCCCCCCCCGCAACACCGACCTGCCTCCGTGTCTGTGGAGTCCCCCTTGTCAAGAGGCTTGTTTGGCTCGTCGTCGTCATTTTTCTCCAAGTCGATGTTCTCGTCCTCCTCCTCGTCCTCGCTCCGGTTTCGAGGGGTCCAGGTCATCTTGTTCTCCTTCTTTAGCCTCCTCCTGGCGTTTGCGAACCAGGTGGACACCTGTGTGAGGGTCATTTTGGTGATGATGGCCAGCATGATCTTCTCCCCTTTAGTTGGATATGGGTTCTTTCGGTGCTCGTTGAGCCAAGCCTTCAGGGTGGCGGTGGCGTCCCGCGTTGCGTTCTTGCGGTATGCGGGGTCACCGTAAGGGTAGGTGCCCAGGGGCGCCGCATAAGGGTGGTATCCAATAGAACCAGCCATTCCCGTTGTGTGATCGTAGGGAGAACTCTGGAATAAAAACAAAAATATTAGTGAATGCTTAAGTATTTTGAAACTTGAGTTATTTTCTAAACAGTTGCAAAAAAAATAAAATAAAAATCTTAGACGTAAACATACACGCACATGCGCGTGCACTGTAAAACAAACGCGCATGATGACGCGCGTGCCTTAAATTCAGTAAAATGTTTATAGAGTTGTGGGTAACTTTTATGTCTTAAATGATGTCTGATCATTTACTTTCTTGTTTTATTTCGTCGCAACGTATAGGTACGAAATATTTGTTGGACATACGATTAAACAAGTATAAAACGACCCATAATATAGTCCTTATAATAATTCTACTATCTTTATTTTCATGTGCCTTTTTAGTTGTTGTTATTTGGACTTTAAAGACGGTCTGAGAACTTCTCTCATAGGGGGAAAAACAGCAAGGAGATTCAAAATCAAAACGGCAAATCTGATTTTTACTGCAGCTGGGGTTGAATTCCGAAGCTGACGCAGTTAATAAGCTTATAAAAACAAATAGAGTGACCTATAAGCTCCAATCATATGGCGCTGCTTCACTCTGTCGCGCACAGGGTAGTGTTTCTCCTTTTTAGATAAAAGATACAGATACGCTATATATGTATATA